>JAXCGZ010013266.1:50000-60000 GCA_037179515.1 Halocaridina rubra | reverse complement strand
GAAATACATATAAATGGCATAGTAAGGGCAGCACATGCATTCTTATCAAATGTAAGGGTAGCCTTCAGCCACATGGACAAGGAAATGTTCAGAAATATTTATGTAACCTATGTGAGGCCAAAACTCGAATATGCAGCCCCCTTTTGGAATCCGCACTTGAAAAAGCACATAGCTAAGCTTGAAAAAGTTCAAAGACATGCCACGAAACTGGTGCCAGAAATACGCAATCTCGGTTACGATGAGAGGCTGAGGGAATTAGACTTACCATCACTCGAAGCTAGAAGAGTGAGGGGGGATATGGTGACAGTCTTTAAATTCCTTCATGGTTATGATAGAGTGGATAGGGATCGATATTTTGATATGGCTGGCTCTATAACTAGAGGTCATAGTTTGAAGCTTCGTAAGAAAACTTCTTTGCAGGATGTAAGGAAATACTTTTTCAGTGTAAGAGTAGTTGATAATTGGAATTGGCTAAGCGAGGAGGTAGTTAATGCTATCTCAATCCATAGTTTTAAGGACAGGTATGATAAGTATCACTAAGTATAAAATGGAACCGATCAGGAAACGGGAAGATACGAGCTTTGGGCTCTTTCCCGTAAACACAATTAGGTAATCACAATTAGGTAATCACACGTAATCAAACTATAACTTGAGTTTTGGTTTGATTTAGTGTTAAGGACCGAATCATTTCTAATGTAAGCATTGCTTAAGAAATAAAACTATTTACATATTAGTGCAATAAGAAATTTGTAACTTGTTTTCCATTTATATGGCATGTTCATACGAAGAATATTATCAGTTATGAGGAGAGACTGAGAGAATTAGATTTACCACCACATGAAGATAGAAGAAAGAGGGGGGATAGAGTGACGGATCTTAAATTCCTTCAAGGTTTTCACAGAGTGGATAGGGATTGACATTTTGATATAGCTGTCTCTAGAACTAGAGTTCATAATTTGAAACTTCGCAAGAAAACTTCTTTGCAGGATGTAAAGAAGTATTTTTTAGTGTAATATGATGATTGGAATTAGCTAAGAGAAGAGGTAGTTAATACTGACTCAATTTATAGTTACAAGGACAAATATTATAAGTGGAACCGACCAAGAGACCTGGAGTTACGAGCATAGAGCTCTTTCCCGAAAACACAGCCAGGTATTTACAATCAGGTACTTACAGACACAGATATATATATATATATATATATATATATATATATATATATATATATATATATATATATATATATATATATATATATATATATATATATATATATATATATATATATATATATATATATAGAGAGAAAGAGTGAGAGAGAGAGAGAGAGAGAGAGAGAGAGAGAGAGAGAGAGAGAGAGAGAGAGAGAGAGAGAGAGAACTCTAATAGCTTTTAAGGATCTAAGGATATTAACCAAACTTAATAAAAAAAATAAATAAAGGGTTTGTATAATTTTATGTTGGCGAAATATTTATAAAAGGTACAACTAAATTACTCATACCATCAAAGTAAGGAGCATCATTTTCTTTACCCTAACTAGCTGAGAGGATATACTGACATGAGTCTAGCGTCATTACTTCTAGAGTCTTAGTTGAATAAATAAGTAAATAATAATGTACAATAAATTCATATATTAAGATAGAAAATATATGCTGACTCGCAACTTGCAATTAAAAAAAAAACAATGTTCGTGATTTCCTGCAAAACCAAAACAAATAATACACAGGAAGTAAATAGATAGAGCTTCCCCCTGACAACCAGATACGCACACGCGAATGAACACAAACACACATACACATATACACACGGTTCCGGTGCAGTCAGCAAATTTTTGATTGATTACTGAAAGCTTATCTTAAACCCTTTCTTTGTTGACCCAGAGTCTGAATTTCAAGTCTCAGGAGAAAATATTTTTTATTCAGCCAAATTTGCTGGAAGGGAAAAAGAGGAAGAGTATGCGCGTATGTATGCATGAATGTATGTATGAATACCTTCTACTTCGATAGCTAAGGTGGTTCTTGAAACATCTCTTCGCCAGGGTTTATTTGAATGTAAAATGAACGTAGTGACGTCACTCTCATGGTGCTAGGCTCTGTCATCTCAGCAGATTCATGGAGTGCATAAATATATATGCAAGGAGGCAATACTAAAAATGTTAAAACAATGCGTTCACGAACTTGAGCTTAGAGAGAGAGAGAGAGAGAGAGAGAGAGAGAGAGAGAGAGAGAGAGAGAGAGAGAGAGAGAGAGAGGTGATTTGGAAAGTGAATGAGAGGGAACTCTCGAATCGAAAACGATCCAATATCTTTCAAAAGGATTCGAAGAGTTTCATTTTATTGCGTATTTGATCAGAACCCTTTTGGTTTCGAACAGTAAATCAGACTAAAACTTGAGTTTTGGTTTGATTTAGTGTTAAGGACGAATAATTTCCTTTGTCAGCATTTCTTTAAGGAGAAAAACTTACTTTACATATTAGTGCAATTAGAAACTGTGTATGAATTAGTTTTCCAATTATATGACATCTTTATACAAAGTAAAATCATCTCTTCTCTTGCTAAGTAAACCATTTGTGTCCGAGTTGAAGTGTCAAAGAATATTTTGGGGTTACTTTTTTATTAAATACATATAAAAACATACACCCCACACGCGCGCGCGCGCTCTCTCACACGAGTACACTTGATTGTTATATTGTATACCTAGGATGTTTCCCCCATTGAGGGGTAGCCGACATCAAAAAAGAAACAAAACTAGAGTTTGGGGAGAAGTTACTCTCCCCTTCTTCTTTGACGTCTCCCGGGAGGTTAATACAAGGGGGGATTCCCAGTCCCCTCGCCCAGTCCACTTTTAGTCGCCTCTTACGACACTCAGGGAATACGTTGGGGCTATTCTTTGATGTTGTGCCCGCCACCACAGGGCACTTAGTGAGACAGAAATAGAAAAAATGAAAGAGGTTATGTTTGAGAGTGCTATACCTGTGATCAAACAAAACCTTTGTTAATTACACATCAGTGCCAAGCTCATATGCATTCGTGAATTTCAAAGTCAATGAGGCAGAAGATACGGCAACACAATAAGGCTAGGGTTTTAGAACTGATAAGGAAACTTGGAAAACTGTGTGGTCATTATGTATAGAAAATTCATGCAGAGTATTACTGATAAGAAGACAAAATCTACAAGACTGTCAAGCATACAGGATAAACTCCATTCGACTTTATAGAACAAACGAAGAGATGGAATCTTTTAAATATTGGATACAGAAAGAAATTTTTTTTTCAGAATTGATCCAAGCGAAGGGGTGATAGAACAACAATGGCTAGAGGGGGAGATGAAGTATCATTACTTAATCTTATAGTCATAGATAATGTTTTGGATACTGATAAAATTGAGTATAGGCCATCGAATGACAAAGAAAAATCAAAATATTTCCACAGCATTGTCAGAGAGACACTGAAGGTCAAAGAGAAAATTTTAAAGTTGGAAGGGCCAGATGGAAACATTAATAAGACAGATATGCAAAGTATTGAACTAGGAATTACACTCGGTATTTACATCCAAAAAAATACCCCGCCCCCAATACTACAGAGATGAGAGAACATGGGCTGGTATTTAGAAATCATTGTATCTCCCACTATAAAAAGCATAGATGGAAGGAGATGCTCATAACAGTGTTGCACCTAATGATATTATATATCTCGTTACGTACTTAAGAAATGTGATGCACCATAATTTATTGCACTTTGCAACATACTTAAAAAGATTTCAAGATGTTGGAAACAAGCGAAGGTGGTGCTTCTCTTCAAAAAGGGAAGGAAATTCACTACTCGGAATATAGGTCTGCTGCTTAATGACTAGCACAGTTTCCAAAGTTAAGGTGAAACTACCAGTAAAAGACATTTCTCCTCAGACACGGCAGCTGCACACTTACAAACGTACTGAAACTTTACGATGAGGTTATTCTCATCTTGCAAAAAAGGAAGGGTTAGATAGGCTGTATATTCTTAGAAATTCAGGAGGCATTTGATACAATCCACATGGGAGACCCGTTAAGAAACTGCAAGCAACGGAAAGAATAGAGTGCCAGACTAAGACATTCAATGTTCGACTGGAGGAAGATAAACAATGGGCTTCGACAGGGATCATTTCAGTTTTAGGGCCACTTCTGTTCTTTAAATGATCTGCCGGAGTATGCAAATGCATACCTAAATATGCTTGCGGATGATGCAAAGATTGTGAAGGGAGTAAAATGATGAAAAAAAAGTGGCACAGAGCTCCAGAATGACCTAAATAGCTTGCATTAGTGGTCAAATAAGTGGCTGATGAGATTCAATAAAATAATTCAAATGGAAAAGTAATGAGAATGGTAAAGAGTAAAAGAAGACTCATGTTTAGGGATACAATGGCAAAAGATAACTTCATGAATCTGTATACGAAAGAGTTAGGGGAAATCCAGTGGCAGATTTTTCATATTGTATTCACATAAACATACAGTAAAGTCAGCGTATGCTTTCTAAACCAACAGAAGGGTGGCTTTCAAGACATGAGAACAAAGAATATCCAGAAATATTTTCATAACTTATGAGAGCTCTAAGCTCAAATGCGCAGCACCCTTTTGGAATCAGCATTTGGAAAAAACATATCACCATATGAAAAAGGGTCAGAAACAGTCCACAAATCTGGTGACAGGGATAAAAATATCACTTATAAGGCAAGCTAAAGGAGTTAAACTTACCATCATAAGAAGCTAGAAGAAACAGGTGGGATACGGTAAATATTTTTAAATTTCTTGATGTTTTTGACAGAGTTCATGGGAAGCAATATTTATATATGTGTGCCTCTGTAACTAGTAGTCACAGTATTAAGCTTCTTAAAAATACGTTTCCGCAGAATGCTAGGAAGTACTTATATAACGTAAGATAAGATGATAAGTAAAATTAAATAAGCGAAGACTCAGTAAATCTTATATGTAAACATAGTCTTAAGAAAATATATATATCTTTTAATGCTTTTGAGACCAGAAAGGACACAGATGGAGTGTTATGACTTGTCAGATGTAAAGGGGTAATAAGATATGTGTAACGAATATCCAAGAATATTCGGTGTTCATGTAGGCATAGAAAATGAATCGTAAGTGTTTGTGATAATAAAAATAAAAAAGCTCACAAGGAAACGGGGAGCTACGAGCATAAGGTTCCTCTCCACGAGCACAGGAAAAAGCACACACACGCATATAATCACAAATGTGATTATATGTACAATGTGCCTAGTATGTGAGAGAGAGAGAGAGAGAGAGAGAGAGAGAGAGAGAGAGAGAGAGAGAGAGAGAGAGAGAGAGAGAGAGAGAGAGAGAGAGAGAGAGAGAGAGGTGTCTTAATTTTGATATATACTAAAAATAAAGGCAACACCCTCAGTTCCCACGAGATCTCTCTTAATGGAATGAGCCAATATGCACAAAAAGAAGACAAGATTCATCCTCTTTAAGCAATGCTGAGTTTTTGCATTGCTGTGTTTGTATTATCCTTATCCTACTTATTACTATGGGGGGGGGGAACCATAAAGTGTTTTCTAATCACTTTCCAAATGGGGATATATTTGCAAACCCAAAACGCAATCGTAAGCTGTCTCCTACCAACTTTAAGCTCAGAAGGATAGCTGAGTCCCTCCAGTGTCATGAACAATTACTGATTGGAAAGGCATATATTAAGAGTATCTTTCGGTGCATATATAATATTAATGTTTTTTATGGCCTTTTCTTGAGTTTCGTTTGGTCAAATATAATCTCTTCAAAATGAAAGAAAAAAAAAGATATGAAGTCCTTTTTTCATTTGTGGTTGCATACAATACAGCAGATTCACGAAAATTATACTTCAATTTATCATACTTACTTTGGTGGCCAGGGATGTTGGTCCAATCTGTAACACTAATGTCTATTTTCTTTTTTAATGATTGTGACACCAGGACGGGCAAAGAAAACAAACTGTAAAGAAAAACAGAGATCACAAGTGTTGTGACTTGTCAGATGTGAAGGGAAAGTAAGACATGTGTAACGAATATCCAAGAATAGTCGGTGTTTATGAAGGCATAGAAAAAGAACCGTAACTGATGGAAGACTTAATATCGAACTGTCCTGGACAGTCCTACTGAAGTCCAAAAGACCTTTCAGCTGTAGTATTGCAACGGGCAGTTGCCCATATTTGTATGTACAGAAATCTCTCTCTCTCTCTCTCTCTCTCTCTCTCTCTCTCTCTCTCTCTCTCTCTCTCTCTCTCTCTCTCTCTCTCTCTCTCTCTCTCTCTCTCTCTCTCTCTCTCTCAATGAAACAAATAAAGGTAAGCTCGTGATAAATTGCACTAATTAATGCTCGAAAAGGTGAAAATACTATTATAGTATTAATCCCATATATAACATCCATGTGTAAGCTTACTTTTATGTGTATTTGCGAATACCGGGATACATAATGTTTAAGGATTTGCTTTACTGAAATATGAAATCCAAATGCTGATGAAACTGATTGCAACAAAAGAAACTCACTCTAAGTGAATATTTATCATCATAAGAGTTCAAATAAAACTAAATATGCTTTCCTGTAATCATATACGTCAGTGTGTTTATTTTTTTGCCATTATTAATAACATTATGTTACAATTAAGTTATAACCTACATCAATATTGGAAGATTGTATCCGTGTTACTGTTACAAATCCTGCAAATTCATGCCGTCTTCACTACTACAACAGACTAATTTCTCACATAATAGCACGCCCTGTACTTGAAAACATTTTTTTTTTAATCCCCGGTCGTATCAAGCTGTTACAGCCGACATTAAAAGATATCCAAAACGTTCAGTTGACACAGTGTTTGGTTTCCAACCAGGCTGTCTCGAGTTAAACTCTTCAAGGTGCCCTATATAGCATCTCTTCACCAGAGCCACATGAGGATATTAAAACGAGGGTAGAGACGTTTGTCATGTGGTAATCAATGCTAACTAAGCAGACTAAGTCAGTATTCCAATGGAATTGTGGACCAGTTGTGAAAAAGTATCTTTAAAGCCTTGTGTGGGCAAATAGGAGTATTCTTCAGTCCTTACATAAAAAAAATACAAAATGGGGAAATCATTTCCTTTAGACGTTCAAATAACATTTTCACATGATTTTTCAGAAACGTTTTGCCGCTATTATTTTCATTAAACAGAGATTACTTTTGTTTGACTAGGAAAAGGAAACTACTAACACTACTCCCTCCAGTTGGCAAATATATAACATTTTATGGCATCAAATTTAACATATATGGGATGATAGTCCACGGGTGGAGCAAGGCTTATATGTATGCATGTACATATATGTATGCATGTATGTATTTACTTAACATCTCCTGACGGTTTCATTTTAATCTTTCTTTTACTCATTGACAATTGTCATACCAGTCCCTAAAATTATGAATGCAGTTCGCATGTTCTGTTTCTTCATTTAGTGAATTTCAGTTATCATCCATTCTTACTCTGAAAAAAGTACTTCATTACATCCTGCAAAGAAGTTTTTCCGAAGCTTCAAGATCTGACCTCTAGTTCTAGAGCTATACATAGCAAAATCTCGCTCCATGTCCTCTGCCAAAAACATGCAGGAATTTAAAAAACCATCACAGTATCCCCCTCTTCCTTCCAGTTTCAAGAGATGGTAAATCTAACTCCCTCAGCCTTTCCTTAAAATTGACATGAGTATGTATGTATGTATGTATGTATGTATGTATGTATGTATGTATGTATGTATGTATGTATGTATGTATGTATGTATGTATGTATGTATGTATGCATGTATGTATGTATGTATGCATGTATGTATGTATGTATGCATGCATGTATGTATGTATGCATGCATGTATGTATGTATGCATGCATGTATGTATGTATGTAAGCTCTGCGTCTACAGTATTTGGTATGAAATAGAAAGTTTACTACGAAAGCCCTTTTTGGCCTGAGGTTGATCAATAAATACTGGAGATAACAAAAGTAGCTTGAGAAGTGCGAAAGTATGAGGAAGAACCTATGAAACAAGTTGTTGTTGAAATATGGTTATAGAGGAATGCTGAAAGTTATAAAGGTTGGCCAGCATGCAGATCATAAAATAAGAAGAATAAAACGTACCTAAGCATCACGAATATAAAAATTTATTTCAAGAGGAAGTAATTCATAATATGGAGGAAAAAAACAATAAGTAATTCAAGAGATTGAAGAGAAAAAGTCACAGCAGAACTTCAAGAAGAATATGAATAAAAAGTTTAAATGTCAATCGGCAGCGGAAATTCTCAATATATTTGGGAATTAGATATTGGGACTGAAGGTGGAAAAGTATTGTTTTAAACATGTATTAAATTAGAATTAAAACTACTGAAAGATTAATAAAATAGTGTAATACATTATGCAGAATTAGTAGTCATAGCACGAGTTTCAAGATAGAAATGACACTTGTAGAAATATAAATGTCTCTCAATACACTGTTCAAAACAATTGCAAAATGCGTCAATAACATTATGCCTATGCAGCATTTTATTTGATATAAGAAGGTATTTACTAAATTATTTTCAGTACATGTGATAAGCCAAGGTTGGTCATAACAGGCAGTCATTACAGCAAATAAAAAGTGAAGCCAAAAGAACGAGTCGTCAATAATTGTCCAGAAAATTCAGCTTTATTTCTACGTACCAGTCCCACCGCCATGTAAAAGTAATGACGAATACAGAAGCCAGGAAGAGTTTTTTTTTTCCTCAGTCATTATTTGCGCGACATCGAGACGGCCAAAGAAAATTACCCTTATCGTGCTTAAGTAAAATAAAAAAAATTATATATATATATATATATATATATATATATATATATATATATATATATATATATATATATATATATATATATATATAGTGAAAGTAGCAACTTAAGGACAAGGCAGGAATAATAGATTGATATACAATAAAAAAAGAAAGGCAGAAAGAATAGTCAAGGTAATGAAGACCTATAACAGACATAAAGAAAGCAAAGAGGACCCGGATATGGGGAGTGTAGTGACTTCTCAGATGTGATGTGATAATAAGACATGTGTAACGTATACTCCAGAAAATTCGGTGTAGACGCAGAGGTATGAAAGGAACCGTAACTGAAGGAAGACTTGCAATGGAGCTGTCCTGATCAGTGCTGTTAAAGTACAAACGACCTTCAGTTGTAGTATAGGGTGTCCACAAAGTCTGGGTACATAGGAAATTTCACTATGCAGATCTATTCAATCGAGTTCACCTGAATTTTTTAATGCGCATCAAATTATGCATTGAAAATGATGGAAATCATAATGAAAATATTATTTATTAACATTAGATTTAAATAAAATTGTTTTGTTTTAAAAGTATGTGTTAATCTCCAGTGTACCCAGACGAAGTCTGGGTACACAGGAGATTAACACATACTTTTAAAACAAAACAATTTTATTTAAATCTAATGTTAATAAATAATATTTTCAATATGATTTCCATCATTTTCAATGCATAATTTGATGCGCTTTACAAAATTCAAGTGAACTCGATTGAATAGGTCTGCATAGTAAAATTTCCTATGTACCCAGACTTTGTGGACACGCTGTAGAACGGGCTCTTGGTGCCATGACTGATAAAATAAACATATATGATATTTCTCTGAATGACGTGGATATCAGAAAGAATAGACTACGTACTCCTGAAATTTCAATATGCAAATATTATTTCATGTGAATATCTTCCATGCTCGAATATGGTACTCCACCCAACATGATGTGCTCTAGGAAGCATCAGAAACCTCAGCTTCTATACATATTCCGGCATTATTAATTGGCATATGACAACTATAATTGAAAAATACCGTGGTTCGGTTGCAATTTAACACGTTTCCAAATAAATAGTGGTTTTATTTTTAAACTTGTCTTTGCATAATATACTTTTTTATTTTTTAATAAAAAAAATGAAAAAAAAGTCTTTGCATAATATACT
>JAXCGZ010013266.1:0-45000 GCA_037179515.1 Halocaridina rubra | reverse complement strand
ATCAAAGGTACCATGAAAACATATTGCCAACTGTGAAATGAGAAAAAATGAATGAACAGGTATTTCACTACTCACCTTGGGAACTGGCCCAGAAATAAAAGATGCGAACGAAGCACTAGTTACTGGAGTCTACTATAATCAAGAAAAACCTACCTGAGTACCCAAAGACACCAACACAAACTAGGAAAATATCAGACAGAATTCAACATAACATCCCAACAATCCCTCGTCGCTCTTCTCTTTCCCGCCAAAAATCGCTCGACCCCCTTAGCACAACATTCCACTCTTCGTTACCACTGTTCTGTTTATACTGCCCGAACCTGACTGATACATACCAAATAAAATCAGTAAAGAAACCAAAAACTCACGCAATAAGTAATATCTAACAATAACTATGCTAATTTACATCACACCAACAAAGAAAATCTCTGACATTTAATGCAGCCCACAGACCTCAAAGTAAAAACACAATCGAACAACATATCTTCAGTCCATTCTTAATTTTAACTGCGCTCTTTGATTGGTGCTATGGCCTTGGACCACTCGGACTGTGTATGCGGAACTGCATATTAGCCATCGTAAGTTACAACTGGAGATGGAACGGCGTGATGAGCTTATATGTCGTATCAAGCGCATAAAAAGAAAGTTGGTGCTCTTCCATTTGTGTTCTACCATGAACATTCACCTTCCAATACGTGCTCTAACCTAACAATGGTAGATCATAGAATGTCGGCAAGGCACATGGGAAATTCCCGACACTTCCGAGGACGCATCACAGTAGTTTCGAAATGTCCTTGCATAGGCACGCGTTGTCCTAGTCGCCATGTTTTTGTTTGTTTGTTTGTTTATTTTACAGGTTTCTGCGCTAATCCTAGTTACATTATCAACAAAAATATATTCTCTAAACTCGATGTTATCCTTAAAAAAGATATGACTATACACAAGGAGGCGTACGCATTGAAGCAATTGATAGGCTTACTTTATCTAGAGCAAACAAAGCTTGGCCGAGCGCGCTGAGAACGGGAAAATTTGCTACGAAAAAATTACAATTTGGACTAGGAAAAAAGTCAGAAAACATATTCAAACTTTACTTAAATACTTAACAGGGTCATAAATATGAACTTTTCAAACTTGTAGAACATGACTTTTTACGTACAGAAAACTTAATTGATTTTTGAGAGTATCACATAAATGTGAGAAGAGAAATCTAGTCAATTTCTTAAGCAAAGTAAATAGAGCTTGTAAAGATAAATAACCCCAGGGTCGTTTAGGGTTATTCATCATATTTCGTCATATTTACAAGGTAATTATAGGGGTTATTTGTATTTACAAGGTACTTATTGGTTGTTTTTCTTTTTACTTGTATTTGTGTGAATAAATGTCCTGTATTCTTACTTTTGTTTTTGTTTTTTTTTATTTCTACATTATTTCAATTGGTTCTTATAATGACAAACAACGGGTTATTCAACTTTTCAAGTTTAATTACGAAGTTATTCAACTTTACAAGTTTGATTATGGGGTTATTCAGCTTTACATGGGGTTGTGGGGATTATTGATCTATACAAAGTCCAATTAAATTAATGAAACAAAGTTAGATTACTGACAGTGATTGTATTGTAACTTTTCCTCCCGTGACATATTTCCATATGACTTTTTTCCTGAATGCATTCAAGCAAGACTATCTACAAAGTTTTCTTTGCGGATATCTATTTTTAGAGAAATTCGTTTTTCTTAAAATTTCAATCCCTAAATGAACAATAGCCTTTTTCGCCAACATGCTACCGCCAAATATACCGTAGGATTTCTCCCTATATCATACATTTTTCTCTCGAAATGTGGGGCTTCTCTTTTCCTTGCTTTATGTCGGGATTATGTCAAACATACATAAGCCTGGAATATAAGCCTTATATATATATATCAAAGCCAATACTCCTTCTGATATTTTCGTTGTTTCGCACTGACTACCTCTCGTCAGATGCTACACAGTAAGATGTCATCTGCAAAAAGCATACACCAGGGTGACTGATCTCTAATAACCTGGGTTACTACATCCATGATCAGATCAAATAGATATGGGCTCAAAGCAGACCCTTGATGCAGACCAACATTTACTGAGAGACTTTTCGTCAAGCCCACACTGCTCTTAACATTTGCCTCTGCCCTCTCATACATATCTTGGATGATTCTTATATATATCTCGGTGACTCCCTTTTCTCTAATGCACCTCCACACCTCTTGACGTGGTATTCGATCATATGCCTTTTCCAGGTCAATAAAGACCATATGCAGTTCTTTCTGTTTCTGCCGATGTTTTTCCATCATTTGTCTCAAGGCAAATATGGCATCCACTGTCCCTCTTCGAGGCATGAAGCCAAACTGTTCATCCCCAATTGTTGTTTCCTCTCTGAGTCTCTTCTCTAAGATCTTCTCCCATATTTTCATAGTAGGGCTTAACAACTTTATACCTCAATAGTTTCCACACTCCTGAATGTCTCCCTTACCTTTATAGATTGAGATGATTAGGCTTCCTCTCCACTCTTCTGGTATCTTTTCCTGACTAAAGATCTTTTGCATTAAGTCCCACACGATATCTATGCCTTCCTCTCCAAGACTCTGCCATACCTCCACTGGCATCTTATCAGGTCCTGTTGCCTTTCCATTTTTCATTTTCCTTACTGCCCGCTCTACCTCTCTTCTAGTCACTGCTGTTGTAACTACTGCATTTGGAAGTCCATTTTCAAATACTGCTATTGGTTCTTTTCATTCAGTATTCCTTCAAAATAAGTTTCCCATCGGCTTTTTATTTCATTCTCTTCTGCTAGAACTACTCCATGGTTATCCTTTATTTGTCTTACTTGGGTCAACACCTTGGATTCAGCATCTTGGGCCTTGGCAATTCGCAAAATTCTCTTCTCTCCTTCTGGTGTTTCCAGCTCTTCATAGACTTCATTCAATGTCTCTTCCTTTGCTTTTGCTACTGCTCTCCTTGCCTCCTTCTCTGCCTGCTTGTACTCTTCTTTATCCTGCTCCAGGCCTGATATATATATATATATATATATATATATATATATATATATATATATATATATATATATATATATATATATATATATATATATATATATATATATATATATATATACATACATGCTGATGGATTAGCTTGCAAGGCAGTAGAATTAAAAGATAGGACTCACAACAGTAAGGCAGATATAGTAGCAGTTACAGAGACTAAGTTGAGTGAGGACATAAACAGTGTCACAGTTTTTCCTAAGTGCTTCAGAATATTAAGGGTTGAAAGATCTGAGAGGACTGGTGGAAGGATAGCACTGCTCATAAGTGAAAGGATTCAAGTTGAAGAAATAATCTTGGCTATAGAAAGTGAGTTCAAGGAATTTCTTGTTGCTTGCATAAATACTGGGTCAGAGAGCATTATAATAACTGTTGTATATAACCCACCAAGAAACCAACATAGGCTAGAAATTTGTGAGGAATGTCAAATAGGTACTATTGAAGTCATAAACTCAGTTATTAACATGTCTTGAGAGAGAAAATTTTTAATTTTTTTATGGGAGATTTTAATCATAAAGAGGTAGATTGAATAAATCTTGACCCACACAGCGCTGAGGACTCATTCAGGGTAAGATTCCTAGATTGCGTACAAGGGAATTTCCTACACCAACATGTAGTGGAACCAACGAGGGACAGTGACCACTGTGTGTTGTTGATGGAGTATATCATTGAAGATGTTCTGCCTGAGAGTAGAGGCACTGAGGACACAAGGAGGAACTATCCGAAAGGAGATTACATCAAAATGAATGAGCTTTTTGCAGTTATTGATTAAGGACCTTATTTTACAAGAAATCTGTACAAGAAATGTATGACATCTTTTGTGAGAAATATGGAAAGATAGTAGATTGCTGCATACCTGTCACCAAAGTAGGTGTAATTCATGCCAGAGAGAAATAGTTCGATAATGAGTGTAAAAGAGCTAAGGAGCGGAGAGACAAATGCTGGAAAAGGCATAGGAGGAGAAAAAACATAAATGCATGACTGACCTATAAATGTATGTATATATATATATATATATATATATATATATATATATATATATATATATATATATATATATATATATATATATATATATACACACACATATATACGTATATCGACTTCTTCCATGAGATTATATCACAGCAGGCACATAGCTTTCGACCTCGATATCAAGCCATCAACAAGGGAATAATAAAAATCAGAGAACAGTGATACAGGTACACTTACTTATACACACACACACACACACACACACACACACATATATATATATATAAATATATATATATATATATATATATATATATATATATATATATATATATATATATATATATATATATATATATATATATATATATTATATATATATATATATGTATATATATATATATATATATATATATATATATATATATATATATATATATATATATGTTCTGCGTTTGAATGTGAATCACAGTGGATCATTAGAGGGATAAAGGAACAATGTTCCGACAATCCTCATCCCAATTACCTATGAAAATTTATATCATTATTAAATACATTTATTCTTGATTATTACAACTTGGGCTATTACAAATGAGATTTTTATTCAGTTAAATCATACTGAATCCTTAAAAAATGGACTATATATATCATTATTCTTCCATAAGAGTATATCCACTACAAAGAACGGAGTGCAGTATATATACTCAGGGTAACATGGTATTAGATATTAAGAGGAAATTGTGTATTTTTTTCGGTCTGTTTTTTCCTCGAATGTAAACCCAGTGTACTTCTTCACAATAAACACTCTGGTTGTATAAATCATGTTTTCACATATGTAATGTGCTTATTTGGTTACTCTGGTTGTATGTTTACATCGCATTATATAGCTGTTGATGGTTTACGGTCTTTTCGCTCACAAGCCATTTCGCCCAAATGAAAGAGTCCACAACTATTATTCAATACCAAAACACGTGGTAAAAAATATATTAAAAATTAATAAAAAGAAAAAACACAAGAATAGATACAACGCACAAGATGTAGTTCTCTGAACATTCTGCCATCTTGCCAGGAATTGAATGAATTCCAAGGTATTTGTTCACTTTCGAAACCTACATATACAATTCTCATATTTATATTATTCTAATTTCGGAACTGATCACTCTTTAAACAAAGGCCTGTTATTATCTAATCAAAGCGACCTTAATTTCCCTCGGATTGTCTTTTAGATTAGACTTAAAAATGTGAAAATGCCTTGCAATTGCAATTTATTATTATAGCATCCGTTTTCAATTAATGACTCTAAAGGTGCAATAGAAAGCAGTAGTCCCTACTTATATAAAACCATTGGAAGAAATAAATATTAACCAGTTTAATTCATATCTCAAGAACAAAATCATCTCTTGCCAACATCATACTTTAGGATAACTTTCCAATACAGCAGTACCAGTATCTCAAAATACGTTTTCATTGGTACATAGGAGCGCTTTGTGTTTGTGAGAAGTCGCTATTGGTCACTGTGTTGATGCTTCTTTATATATATATATATATATATATATATATATATATATATATATATATATATATATATATATATATATATATATATATAATGTATCTTTTTAGCACGTTGATGGCAACTGTAACATGACGAAATGTTACAATATAAAGAAGTGAAAAGTGAAATCGATATTCTTTGTTTTCACCTTCCATACTACCCTCTTAATATTACCACTATAATCTAATGTGGGCGAAATGATTCCACCGTTTGGCCGAATTCACTTTGGGCGAAATGACTCCAGCGTGTGGCCGAATTCACTCTGGGCGAAATGGCCTTATGGTGATGGCGATATGACCGGATACCCTGTTGATATATAATATAGGAACTACTATCGTATTTCCATGATAAGTATATCGGTAGTTGCCTTGCTACGATGATTATCTGTCTTGTGGATCAATTTGACCTGATACATAGACAGAGAAGTAATATACAAATAACTGGTCAATAGACAGGTAGTGTACAAATATATACAATGTTCTGTTTTCTTTAAAAATAATGCTGAGTTTTTTCATTATCATTAAACCAGATGCTATTAAGGATTTAGGGCTTACTCATTACATATTTAAAAAAAAAAACTTGTTTATCAGCGGTAGTCACTTTTACAGTTATTAAAATGTATACAGGATTCATGTTCCATTGCATTTTCTAATATCATGGCGTGTTTAATCACGTGTTGGCGTATGTGGGATTCTATGGGAGATATCTGCAGCGACATATGCAACAGATGTCCAAAGAGCTAGACACCGATCCAAAGTATCTGGATCTTCTACACTCATCGTATCTCCATCCGAGTGATGAAACCAAAAGTACTTGTCATTAGCGTTGTATAAAGAGCCTAGAAAGAATAAAGTTTTGATTGACCCAGGTTGAGAAGAGAGGTATTATCTTTTAACTATATTACTATTCTAAAGAATATATCTGCTCAGTAAATCTATGGCATCTTTATACAGCTTCTTATTTAAATAAGTCCATTTTTTCATTAAAAGATGGACGCTTATCATGTGAGAGATTTTGTTGCTTACAAAAAAAAATTAGATGCAAATAAATTGTTTTACCTGTTGGTACACCCGCTTGAGTCCATTGTCCAATATCTGGTCCTCCGTCCATTGGACCAACAACCTATGAAAGTAATGATCTCGATGTTACATTGCTTTCACTTTGAACATTCTTTCACAAAAAGTTATTACATAGAGCCTCATTGCGTCATGTAATCTTGTTAGAAGCTCATAGTATCTTTATAAGAGGAGTATATGATCAGAAATGGTAGCATGTGCTTACAAGGGGGAAATCATACCTGCGTGGCGTTTATGTTTCCTAGCAGCTTCATGATTTCCTGGATGACACAAGTAGCTTCTTCATTACCACTGAAAGCCAAACCCAACGGCGTAAAGGTACCAATGTCAGATTCCATAATGAGTTGGAAACTGTCTTTCTCGCTGGCATGATTATTGTAATATGCCTATATGGGTAATGAAAGTATAATAAATCAACTTGTTTTGCCAAGCAACTAGCGTAGATCATATTTCATTATTGCTATTATTAAAACAGGACAAAATTTTTAATCTTTTACCTGACCACCGATGATGCCTTGCTCTTCACCTGTCCATAAAATAACTCTCAGTGTTCTCTTGGGCTGCAAACCCAATTTCTTCAGTACCACTGCAGCATTCCATGAGATCATTGCTCCACCTAGAACGAATTTCGACTCATAAAAAAAGTTTTAATTTTTACTCATTTATTGATTATAAGATAAACTCTTATGTATGCACTCCATCTATCGAAATTATGTTGTTATGGCATAGCCAGTAGTGGCAGAGAGTTCAGTAGATCATACTGAGAGAGAGAGAGAGAGAGAGAGAGAGAGAGAGAGAGAGAGAGAGAGAGAGAGAGAGAGAGAGAGAGAGAGAGAGAGAGAGAGAGAGAGAGAGAGAGAGAGAGAGAGAGAGAGAGATCTTTACCCCCGTCATCCATGGCACCTTGGCCCACATCCCACGAATCCAAGTGGCCGGGCACTATGACAGTTTCTTGAGGGAAGTCGGACCCAACGACTTCAGCAATAGTGTTGCGAGAGGTTGTTTTAGGATAGTTGACAGCTCCCATCTTTAAATGGACTTCGATGGTTTCACCTGTTACCAAGAACAATAGGTCAAGTCATGTAATGAATTATTAATTATTAAAAGATTTTATTATTATTATATATATATATATATATATATATATATATATATATATATATATATATATATATATATATATAGAGAGAGAGAGAGAGAGAGAGAGAGAGAGAGAGAGAGAGGAGAGAGAGAGAGAGAGAGAGAGAGAGAGAGAGAGAGAGAGAGAGGAGGTAAAACACTAATTTCATTCGTAATTATAAGCTTTACTCATTGCAATTCATTCTGTGATCTGAGAAATATTTTTACATAATATATTCTTAATCATTTTTATGAAAAAGTATCCAGCTCTATGAAACATTGTTGAGGAGCATTCAATTATAAAGCAGCCATGTCTGAAAAAGCGAACGAGCTAGTCGAGAAAGACTGAACACATTTCGATCTCATCATCATATATAAAAGCTAATTAGTCTCAAAAGCCACGAAAACCTACCTTTTGTCATACCTTATGGAGTTAAGAGGGTTGGAATTAAACCAACAAATTTTTACCTCCATCCTGCAGCCTTTGTAGCATAGCAGCATCTTCCACAGTAATACACGCTGTCGGTATAGAGTTGTTTCCACCATAGAACTGTACGCCCGTGTGAGGAGAATTGATTGAAAACGGTCCAATGGTACGGATGAGAGAGGCTACGGCTCCCACTTGGGCAGCTTTTGTGGCCCCCTGAGTTCTGTACTCTACCGTCTCGCCGTATGATACAAATTCAGGGTTATAAACAACTATTTTCCCCTTAGCCTGAGGAGAAATGGGACCAAAAATATCAATTATGTAAACTAAGAGAGGTATTAAAAAAGAAAATACACTCGTTTTATAGTACAATATATACAGAGATAATGCAGCAAGAGTAACTGACCATATTTTCTTCTTCTTCTTCTTCTTAGCTTTATGCCTACAATATATATATATATATATATATATATATATATATATATATATATATATATATATATAGAGAGAGAGAGAGAGGAGAGAGAGAGAGAGAGAGAGAGAGAGAGAGAGAGAGAGAGAGAGAGAGAGAGAGAGAGAGAGAGAGATCCGTAGGAAAAAATCACAGCAGCAAAATCAGTCAGGCACAAATCAGTAATAAACGTTTTCTAATCTACTTTCTTCACCGATCTTGTGTCAAAATTCTACGAAACCTGCACCTCATCCTTTCAAACAGAAAGAAAAATGGCTATGTTATATTCCACCACTCTTCACCGGTGATAGCTGCTGCGGGGATTAAAGGATAGTCATCGCTAGTTACCCAATGTGGGGAAGAGCTGGTTTAAAGATCCGCAAAGGAAGTCAGGAGAGATGTAATCGCTCCAACCTGGGTTGCTTCCGCAGACTCTATACTTCGGTACACATTCATATATCCGTTGATAGAAAGATTCAAATTATACTGCATAATTCTTCAGGTAGCCAGGAAGGGATATACAAAATGCTTTTATTGCCAGTTCATTTGATAACAATGAATGCGCCAATACTTTTTTATTTTAGTAGAGAGAGCTAGGATGGATTCGGTTTTACGTCACGAACTCCCTTTTCTGCTAAGGGCTAGGACGGTTACTTCTTACGAAGGACTTGTTTTGGCAGATGTAATCGTTACCCTGAGTGCATGCCCATTCTAACCTCAGTCCGTGACGGGGTGCGAACCCCCGACCTGACGCCTCAGAGTCGCAGACGCTACCATTTTGCCACGGAGACTTTTAGTAGAGAGAGCAATGAGGTATATTAAGTCCAACTTAAAAAGGGATATCTTTACGGTCATTTTTGCACCTTGGGCTCAGAGACAATTCATTTAAATTACGACTGCTGTCAATTGTTACTTGAAGAGATATGCTGTTTGTGAACTTGATATAATCAGTACCTCTTATGCCATTGCGTAATTGTCACTTTATTCTACCACAAAAAGTTTTAAGGTACTTGATGAGTTTCAAGTGAGTTTCTGTGCAGCTGAATTGAGTAGGAGATTGGGTAAATACTTTTTTTTTTTTTTTACAGAATTAGATGGAGTATATTTTCGCACTCAAATGGAAATTGCCTTTGGATTAAATTCAACGCACCCATCTTGACTCATTTACATATAAGATATCAAAGATTTCCTCCATAATGATACGGTATTAAAACATGATCCAACATATAAATAACACTCAAAGATCTTCCCTATTTTGACTTATTAAATTCTCACTTTAACTAAGTCAAAATTATAAGTAGTATTAGAAGATAAAAAATGCCTCTTTCAACCTCACCAGTGCAGCTTTTTTCTCTAAATCATCGAAGTCCTTGACAACCAACACCTCAGCTCGGATTCCTTCTGGCGGGGTTCCAGTGGAGCTTCCTAAACCCAACATGTTCAGCTTATGGAATCGAGGGAGAGTCATCCATGCAGATTCATTATTCCTGGCGAAAGTGCATAATAATAATAATAATAATAATAATAATAATAATAATAATAATAATAATAATAATAATAATAATAATAATAATAATAATAATAATAATAATAATAACCAGTAACATGATAAAAAAAAAACGTGATAAAGCTTGACCTGTTTACTGTCAGACATTAGAACTCCCTATGAGTCTGACTTCCAACATTTCTACAACCAAAATAGCAGGTAGTTGTTCAGTTTAATAGTATGAATACTCTAGTTGTGATATGAAAAGATTTGCTGCCCGCATTAGACCTAGATGTCGAAAAATATTGGAGGTTAATTATGATAAAAAGAAAATCGTGCATGAAGATCACGCCAAGAAATAATATGTTATATTAGGGTGAAAAAAACATACTGCCTTCCATTGCGTCACAGAACGCATAAATTTACCAGTCTCCCGATTTGCTGGCCTCGGAGTTATTTGGAATTTCAGCTTTGTCTCTACGATCAAGGCAATCTGTTTCTACGTCAATTTTATATCCGTATATGCGTAACAGATTTATTATTATTATTATTATTATTATTATTATTATTATTATTATTATTATTATTATTATTATTATTATTATTATTTTTATATTTATTATTATTATTATTATTATTATTATTATTATTATTATTATTATTATTATTATTATTGTCAGTGAACTGTGATGGACAGGTGTTAAGGGAGTTGCCATGTGATGAAGCGGTGGGGGTAAATCAGCTGCGGCTGCCGGGTCTCATCGTAGAATAGCCTTGCACGCCTACCTTGTGGCTGACCCAAGCAGTTTGGAAAGGGGAGAGACGTGGCAACCCTTTATCCCCAAGGAGCTGGGAGGAGTGGTTGATGTATGTGTGGATCGTGGTGAATGCGCATTTCTTGGCTCGGCCACCTCCCTTACAAATGGGAATGAGGCATGTGTATATTGTATGTATGTATGTATGTATGTATTATTATTATTATTATTATTATTATTATTATTATTATTATTATTATTATTATTATTATTATTATTGTTATTATTATTATTATTATTATTATTATTATTATTATTATTATTATTATTATTATTATTATTATTATTATTATTATTATTATTATTATTATTATTATTGGATACGTAATACTTGTGGTGCTAGAAGAGTACCTCTTCTTGCAAGTCAGGGTGCCTTAGTGCAACAAGTCCCTATAATGCCTCTAAAACCAATAAAATACAAAAAAAGAAAATAAATAAATAAAATAAAATCGCGTTTTCTATATCAGTAAACCCCAGAATGACAAAATGTACTTCAAGGGTGCAATTTATTTTTTCAGGCAATTCTATACACCTTATATTAAACCAAAATGATGATATGTGATTAACTGGAATTCTGGATTTGGATTCCATACTTATGCGCCGTTAGGAGATGTATAAATTATATTGTCACTTTTCTTGCTAAAGTTGCATGAGTGCCCAGAAAGACCCCCCCCCCCATTGACAGTGTAAGGAGAGAAGGTTGAAGATAAGCTAATCAAACAACAATTGTTTTGGTTGCTTGTGTTTGTAAGACAGGTAATAATAATAACAATAAAAATAATAATAATAATAATAGTAATAATAATAATAATAATAATAATAATAATAATAATAATAATAATAATAATAATAACAATAATAATAATAATAATAATAATAATAATAATAATAATAATAATAATAATAATAATAATAATAATAATAATAATAATAATAACAATAATAACAATAATAATAATAATAATAATTATTATTATTATTATTATTATTATTATTATTATTATTATTGTTATTATTATTATTGTTATTATTACTAGTAGTAGTAGTAGTAGTAGTAGTAGTAGTAATAGTATCATTATTATTATTGTTATCATTATCATTGTTTATTATTATTGTTGTTTTCAAGACTAATGATGATAATAACTATAATTATTTGTGTCGTTTGTGCGCAACTTAAAAGCTGCAACACAGAAAAAGTGGATTATATTCCTAGAGATATTTTTCCTTTGTGAAAGAGTTATATATTTGTACTTCTACATGTCATGATATGCAATTTCTTTAATAACCATTTTCTCTAACTCATGTTTCACTGTCAATTTGCCTGCCATTAATACCTTTCGTACGTAATAGTTTTCTTGAAAAGAGGGACCTGGAATGTTGCCCTTATCAAAGACGAAGCTAGTGATATTGCTTTTCTAAAGGGGGTTTACACGGTCAAATGGTTCGTCGAGCGCGGTTCGACAGACAAGTGTTTGAAGTGATGTTCGAACGTGTGAACGGGGTATTTGGTTGTCGAACACGTTTGTCGAACGTGTTCGACAACCAAATACCCCGTTCACACGTTCGAACAACACTTCAAACACTTGTCTGTCGAACCGCGTTTGACGAACCATTTGACCGTGTAAAACACCCTTTAAGGGGGGTTTACACGGTCAAACGGTTCGTCGAACGCGGTTCGACAGACAAGTGTTTGAAGTGATGTTCGAACGTGTGAACGGGTAATTTGGTTGTCGAACACGTTTGTCGAACGTGTTCGACAACCAAATACCCCGTTCACACGTTCGAACATCACTTCAAACACTTGTCTGTCGAACCGCGTTCGACGACCCGTTTGACCGTGTAAACCCTCCTTAACACTGACCTCTCCATATAATGGTATACACACTGAGTTTGCTAGAGTGCTCGAGTTACAACAGCCTTTCCACTACCCATTCCTTTTCCCGAAGTAGTTACGATATGAAGGCGCTCCTGACACCACCTTGACGACTTGAATATAGTACATCCTGGGTAGGTATAATGCCATCATCATTTTTTTAATAGAAATTTATAGTATTTATATCATCGGCTCTTTATTATGAGCGCGATTTTGACGTTTCAATAACTTTAAACCAATGAAAGCTGTTACATCCCCATATGGGACTGAGGTTGGTAAGGGCATACACTCAGGGTAACGATTACATCTGCCAAAACAAATCCTTCGTAAGAAGGCAACCGTCCTAGCCCTTAGTAGAAAAGGGGGTTCGTGACGTAAAACCGAATCTATCCTATGGGCATGTATGACAGTCTATGTTTGCAACACCCATCCTAAGTGGAAGATTGTGTGGAGATTTATAGTTCGCTGATTGGTCTTTGCATTGACTACTTCTTTCCTTCTACTTCCAGACTCTATAACTCTTCTACTTTTGTCTCCCTTAACTCGTATGACCTTTCTTTCTTCAAAAAGCTGATCTATAGCCATTTCAAAGCCTAATTCTCCTATAATTGTAAGTCTTCATTATTTCAATTATGCTTTCAGTCTTTCCTTTTCTTATTGTTTATCATTCTGTTATTTTTCCTTTGGTGATAACCTGCTATTATTTTATTCTTCTCAATGTTTTCCTGGTACCCGGACAAGAGTAGGGCAATACTCTTTGTCTGTCACAGTGTCACACACATAAGAAAAATTATATGGCATAATCAAAAAGGATTGCACTAAACCTGGAGAAACTATGCACATGCAAGTAATCAGGAGCAAAATTTCTTTTTCGAATCCACATATACTTCAGGAAAATTAACTACACAATCTTCATACTATTTACATTATTCAAACTCGATCATACCCACAATTAAAAGTGTTAAGAAAAGCATCAGTCTTTCTTTCTAACCTCTCCCAGTGGGGAACCACAACTTCTTCTGTATGGACATTTTCCAGACCTTCCTCAACAGACCGATTTAACATGAAGTCTATGGCTGCTTCTAACATTCCCGAGCCAGTCTGTGAAGTAAAACAGTGAGAAATTCAGTTACGGTACAAAACAGATCTTGTCTCTTGAGATACTTGTAGATATAAGAGCAAAAATGGACAAAACAGAGGCAAAGAGAGAACAAATTAATATGAGATTCTGTACGACTGAATTCAAAATGACTTGGCTCAGATATGTTACTTATTCTATGCTAAATCTCCTCAGGTAATTTCATTATAGTCGCAACTAAATATTGATGAGAAATCATTATTTCTAAAATTCAATCAAATAGAAGTTAGGTGATGGGTGATAGGCCACTGCTTAAACGTTTTGGGTGTCGCACAATGTACATAGATAAAAATTCATTGATATTGGGGCACTATATCTTATTTGTCGTTATTATATAATGGCAATGGAAACTATCTTAAATGTAGTTACCTGGCAAATAACTCATCACAAGCTTTAGTTATTAGAACAATCCAATTTTAGAGACCTGGATGTGGTAGTGTTTTTCATGAGGTACAGAGATCAGAAGGTTAGATTATGATCAAACGAACTCAGTCAGTCATTTTTTAATCTAAGGGTTATCCTAACTGGGCTATCCAAAGTACATGTTCCTTGTTTCTTAGCCAGTTTTCCCGTTTTAGTAGCCCCGCTCTCCCCTCCCTCAATATAATCTTGTCTTAAATTATTTTGCCCTGATTAAACATACAGTACCATATTATGGAAATAATTAGGAGATTGGCTAGGAGAAAATATATTTCATTTTTTTTTCATAATCCTGATAATACCCTCTAAGTTATTTAAAATTATTTATTTTAATGCTTACCAGTCTTGGTCCATAGGTGTCTACCAGCTTTGCCAGGGTTTTGTAAGCTTCTCCTTTGTACTCTCCCTCAGTCACGAAGGTAATAATCTGGTTAACAACATCTTGGTAACTCTTGATTTCATCTACTAAAGTAGGATCTAAATTGCATTTGGTTGTCTCTTTATTAGTGGCGGAATTAATTAATGACTGCCACAGTCTGTGACTCTCGTTAATATCAAAACCTTCCTTTTCTCGCATAGCTTCTTCCGTGGTTTTCGTGGTATTATTCGTAAGTAATGAATTCTGAGTTTTAGAGTTGAAAATATATACTCCATTGCTGTGATAAATGCAGTATACTACAATTATTAAAGCCTCGAGTTTCATGCTTGTGTACAATAGGGAATGATGAGTCCAATATGAATGCTAAGTACCTAAAAGACTATAGGTCAACAACACTATATTGAGAGAGGATCCGTTTTTTATCTTATCTACAGAATACCTGTAGTTCATCCTGCTGCTATCAAGATCAAACAATCTAATCAAATGTGTTTTAGACAAGTGGTACTTTAAGAAAAAAGTTGCATAATCTAAGCCTAAACTATCTAAAAATAAATAAATAAATAAATAAAAAAAAGGAAAGCGACAGAATACAGAAAAGGGAAAATATCAAGCGTGGTTACCGGAGATAATGTAAAATATATAGAAAAATGAGACTCAAGTATACGATTATACTTTGATAGTTTAGAAGATGCTTGAGAAAAATTATGTGAAATTTTCCCTACGAGAATGTGTTTCCCATGTCAAAGATAATGGAACAAAAACCACTGTGAAAAGAGATAAACCTTTCTCAAGGAGATAGCAATTTGCATGCAAGTACCGAGATATGTTACCTTCCAGACGGAGCATCTGAATTACCACCAAATGTTTAGGAAGATATGAGCCTTGCCTGCTGGACAATCCCAAATAAAATCTCAACAACAAAAATAATTGTCTCACAGAAAGATCCGAGCTCAGCATTGAAAACTGTTGGTGAGGTCAGTAACCTCAAACTTCTTCAAGTTCTCTCTCTCTCTCTCTCTCTCTCTCTCTCTCTCTCTCTCTCTCTCTCTCTCTCTCTCTCTCTCTCTCTCTCTCTCTCTCTCTCTCTCTCTCTCTCTCTCTCTCTCTCTCTCTCTCCTCTAAAAACGCTTTTTTGAGATGAGGATTAAATATACAGGAGCTTCTAGATTTCATTTCAGAGAGTCGATAGTCCAATGTTTTACCTTAGGTTAGGCATTTAGGATATCAAGCAATTCACATTTTACATAACGTACCATCTCTCAAAGCCATGAAAGAAAGAATTAGAGCGTACCGGTGCTAAATAATAAAATTGAGTTAAAGAAAATAAATATTTCATAGTAATAATATCTCTTACATTCCATGAACTTTTACTTATACAGAACCAAGGAGTTTTGGGTCTGATTGTGCGATATATATCTTACAATTATAATTTGTTCGCAGGTAAACAAACACCAATATATATTAATAAATAAGTATACATAGACGAATAAGAACTGTATATGAAGTGAAAAACTCAGTCAACAATTGCTGCCCTGACTGACTCATATCTGATCTGTCAAGGAAGCCCTCGGGGCTCGCCAATGAAAAGAAGAAGAAGAAGTGATCCTCTTGTTTACAAATTGTAGTGTTGTCAGGGTTAATTCGTTACTACTAGAACCACGGTGTAGCCTATATTAGGTAAAAATCTAAAGTATTTATAAGTTACTCTTGTGGTGAGAAATGTCAAACATTAAATTAGGTCTACTGAGAGTCAGTTTAAAATTTTACAACTCCAAAGAAAAAACATTTATTTCCATTTGGCAATGGCTATTCTTTCTCAAGTAGACATGTAATTGAACTAATAAATACAGTGAACAGAAATATACCTTTCCTAGAAAATTAAGAGTACCTTGAGGTAACAGATGTGTATAGAAATTATAATAACTAATCATATTGTAATAAAAATAATAAAGCAGTAATAATAACACTCGATACAGGATCGTAATTATCGGCATCATCACCAAATTTGTATTCCCTACAATGAGAATAATTAGTTCTTAACTTAGAAATCAAGAAGGCGATATCAATTTTACATATAGAATGGTTAGTGTTAAGGGAAATTGCATTAAATCATTAAGTTTGATTGGTGTATGAGCAGTAACTATTTATCCAAAAGAAAACTGTATTGTTTGCCTTTGAAAGCTGTGAAGGAGTAAGAATTTTTAAGATGTTCTGGAATATTGTTCCAGAGTGTTGGCCCTTTAATAGTGATCATCTTTGAACTTGCATCTGTGTTTGTTCTCTGAATAAAGAGCTCACTGCCCTGTCTTGTGTTGGTTCCCCTTATATTCCTGACTGTTTTGAAATTAAAGAGGCAGTTAGGATAATGATAGTTCAAAATTTGTATACAAAAACGTAAATAGCATAAGCAACCTTGTTTTCTGCTCGCAACCACCCAAGTTTTTTGAGAGCTGGTGTGATGTGGTCATATTTTCTTATTCCTCCCAGGGCAACTCGAGCTGCAAAATTAATAAGCTTCTGTATTCTGTTTATTTGAGTCTTTGTTGTATCTCCCCAAACATTTGTGCAGTAATTAATGTGACTTAGGGCTAGATTTTCAACAACACTTATTCGAATGGTAGTGTCCCTGTTACCTTTTTGAATACTTTATCTATATGGGAATCAAACAACAAGTAGTTATCAAAATGAATTCCTAGATATTTGGTTGTTTTGCTAGGTGTAATGATATTACCGCAAGAATTAATTGTTGTGTTTTTTAGAATTTGTGCTATATGGTACCTTGAACCAATAAACATGCATTGTGTTTTACTTTCGTTAATTAACAGCCCAATTTCTTGAAAGTAGGTTTTAATTTTTGACAGAGTGTTTTCTGCTCTTAAGGTTAGCTCTGGGAGATTATTAATATCACCACTAAGGAGTAGCTAAGTGTAATCTGCATATTGTATAACTAGACTGTCGGAAATGAAACAAGATAGATCATTTATGTAAATGGAGACGAAGTTAGGACCAAGGAGTGATCACTGTGAAACACCAAATGATAAATTTTTTGGAGTAGAGATAATGCTGTTAAGACGGATAGACTGTCTGCGATTAGATAAATACTTTCTAAACCAGGTCGGGTCAGTATTTAGGTTAGTACATTTATTAATAAGAATTTCGTGGTGTACACTGTAGAAGACTTTTGATAAGTCAAATAATACAAGCAGAGAGATTTTTTCTTATCAATATTTTTATAAATTCTGTTAGTAACTTTGAGCAGTGCAATTTCCGTCGAGAGTTTTTGTCTGAAACCATGTTGGTTATTAGCTAATAGTCTGTTTGTCTCAAGATATGACATTAGTTGGCATACGACAATTTTTTCTATTTTAGAGAAAATGGGTAACAGGGAAATGGGACAATAGTTTGTCACATCTTCTCTGTCCCCCTTTTTATGCCGAGGTATTACATGGGATTTTTTCCAAGAATCAGGAAACCTTTTAGATGAATTGAAATGGTATGCCATCTGGACCATAAGAGCCAGAGTTTCTTAGGCTCATTATGGTAAGAATTAGGGTAACACAATTGACAATATTGATCTTTAAGTAATCTGTTATGTTTACATTGAAAGAATTGTCATTTAAATAGTTACTCATGTTTACTGAGTTGATGTTTTCTTGCGTTTTCTCATATGTATTTTTCCCAACATTAGCAAAATAGTTATTAAAGATTTCCACTTTGTCTTTCAACTCCGTAATATTTACGTAACTTTCTGAGATAGTCTTTCCATTCGGTATCATGCTTCTTATCACTTTCCATGTTGCTGCTGTATCATGTCTAGAGTCATTAAATTGTTTTTTGTAAAAGTTTTTTTTCTTATATCAATGAGGGATCTGACACGTTTCTTTTCTACTTTGTAACGTTCACGGAGAGTCATATCAAATCTATTCATTTATAGCTCTTTTTGGATTTGATTTCTGATTTGCAGAGAAGCCAGTCAAGCCACTAATGGAGAGCCAAACGCAACTGATATAAGTCTAGTTAATCATTGGTCTTGCATGGTGCAGTAAATATCCCTCAAATGTATCTAGAAGGAAATATTTAAAAAAATATCATATATTTAAAGACACTTAATAAGCCGAGTTGGCGAAGTACCATATTGAGGTTATATCAGCTCATTGCCCCTACATTAAGGGAGGCTGTCGGGGTAATGGGCCTAGTTTCAATAATCAGGGCATTGACCTCATTGGAAAAATTGCTTACATTCTAGCTACTCCAGAAACTACCGTCATATAACCCAGATTTTCTCTCTTGTAATGCTATTTATAGTAAATATTCCAATATCAGTTCTACTTTTCCTCTGTGGTTTTAACTTTATTCAAACGCCATTAAGCTATATATTCGTCTGAAATGTCAGGGACGGATTAAACCTTTATGAACATTAAGTGATTGAGATGATAAATATATTGATGATAACGAAACACAGCTCCCAATTTCATGGATGCAGCTTTAGCAACTTGAATTATGTAATTCCTCCAAGACAAGTTAGAGGGTATCTGAATATATGATATATCTATAGAACCTAGAGGACAATGGTGCTTCCGAAAAAATCGGGGCCATCAGGAGAAGAAATAGGTAATAATATAGCCAGAAACTGAGTCTTGGAGTCTGTAAATTTTAATAAATTTTAAGTGCTTTACTCTTACTCTGTGTTAAACGGAGTTGAAGAAAGAGTGATAGGAAACTAATTTCAAGCAACACACAAAGGTGGTGAGGAGCAGTCGGATGAAACATAACGGACTGAATTGTCGGCATAGGCATGGAGAATAGAGGATGGGGATTGGAGAAGATCATTAATGAAGAGAAGGAACAGAATAGTTGAAAGAACAGAATCCTGAGGAACACCAGTATTAACTTAAAATGTGCTAGATGTTGCACTTTCAACAACTGCAAATATAAAACTTTCAGGAAGAAAACTGGAAATCAAAGAACAGAGAATGGGTAAAGCCATAAGCAGGAAGTTTGGCTAATAGAGGCTTGTGCTACAGTCTGTCAAAAGCCACAGAGATATCAAGGGCAATGACAAAGCATTCCCCACAGTTCTTCTGACAAAATAACCATACGTGAGTGAGATTGGAATGGAGGTCACCAGTGGATCTTGTTTTACGGAAGCCATACTGGTAATCAAAAATAAGCAAGTTAGATTAAAGATGTTTCAAGATATATGAGTTGAGTAAAGTTTTGAATTCTTTAGTAATACCAGAGGTTATATATATATATATATATATATATATATATATATATATATATATATATATATATATATATATATATATATATATATATATATATATATATATATATATATATATATTTTTTTTTTTTTTTTTTTTTTTTTTTTTTTTTTTTAAACTTCGCATATATTTTAAATCTTGTCTTGGTTAATGTACTGTACTCAAGCTCTACCGAACACAATTTAAATTCTTTATAAAAGCAGTACACTACTTTTTATAATGTACGTTACTTTTAAAAGAAAAAATCATATGTTATTTTGACATTTTCCTACACTCGAAGCCACAGTAAAACCATGTAAGGTGCAAATTCAATGTAAATAGTTTGTTTTAATGGTAATTTTTGTGCTACTATTTTATTCTATATTAAGCTCTTTCTATTACCTTGATTTCTGTTATCTGCTGAATGGAGAAATATGACATCATTATTCACTCCACTCTGATATGGTTTTTCTTATGATTGGCTTGAAGCTGTTCACATGTTTTATATTTGATTAATAAGTTAGAATTTCTTTATAATTTTTTTTTTATATATTTTGAATAAATTATACAGAAACCTGGCTTAAATATACTGGTAATAATATTTTATTCAGGTATGTTTGATTCATCTGATGAGGAGGATGTGGTACCCTCAAATGGAGCAGCTGTTGTACCTCAGGCGGAGTCACTTAGAGTTGATTGGTAAGTTGTTGCCGGTATTTTTAAAAGCCAAGGATATATATATATATATATATATATATATATATATATATATATATATATATATATATATATATATATATATATATATATATATATATATATATATATATATATATATATATATATATATATATATATATATATATATATATATATATATATATATATATATATATATATATATATATATATATATATATATATATATATATATATATATATATATATATATATATATATATATATATATATATATATATATATATATATATATATATATATATATATATATATATATATATATATATATATATATATATATATATATATATATATATATATATACGGTATATATATATATATATATATATATATATATATATATATATATATATATATATATATATATATATATATATATATATATATATATATATATATATATATATATATATGTACATACATACATATACCGAGGATGTTTCCCCCTTAAATTGGGGGGTAGCTGACGTCAAGAAAGGCAAATTTGGGGAGAAGTTATTCTCCCCTCTACTCCCCCTCTTCGTTGACGCCTCGCAGGAGGTTGATACAAGGGGGGGGATTCCCAGTCCCCCCGCCCCGTCCACTTTTAGTCGCCTTTTACGACACGCAGGGAATACGGTGAGGCTATTCTTTGATATTATGCCCGCCCCACAGGGCACAAATATAAAAGGCCCCATGTGCTCCTTATTATCGTCTCCAACCAACCGCTCAATGGCAAAGCCCCTGCTGGGCTAAGGATGATTATGGGATGGCCAAGAGTGCGCCGCCGCGCCCTCGTATGGGAAACCTCTAGGGTTTTGCGGGAGTAATCGGCCGCCGCTGCCTGTCTATTATATATATATATATATATATATATATATATATATATATATATATATATATATATATATATATATATATATATATATATATATATATATATATATATATATATATATATATATATTAGTGTATAAACTTTTTAGACAATAGTATATGTTATAGACAGTTACAGTAAAGTTACCAAAATATTTGACATTTGAGTTTCGAAGCAGTTGTTTTAGCAACAAAATGCAAATGTAGTGTGTATGTGTGTTTTACAAGTCTAATTCCTTTATTGCTGAGTTGCAAATATTTTATTTTTCTGAAATGAGGAAGGGTACCAAAAGAATTGCCTTATTTCTACCACAAAAGTATCTTTATTGGTACTGCAGGAGGTCCCTATAATTTGTCGCTAATTGGAACCATAAAAACACAACAAATAACGTAAAGACAAATAACGAAACCATATTTCCCATTACAATAAGTGTACTGTATTAGAGGTCTAATAGGGTCCAGCCATCCTACATCTATGTTTTATAAAATGAGAACATACTTAAGCATGTTAGTATGAATTAGAAATTTCAATTAAGGTAAAGAAAAGTAAAAGTACAGTAATACATTTACTAAAATTTTCACTTTAAATTAAATATTGAACAGTATTTAAAGTAAACCCTATACAGTACAGACACTCCTCTATTTACGAACATCTGATGTACAATTATCCGAAGACATGAACATGCAGTCTACTATTATTATGCAACAAGTTATGGATGGTTCTTACACTTCAAGAAACGTGCAAACTTGCATCATGTGTCTTCATGATAAGAAAACAGATGTATTAGCTATATTCTAATTCAATTTTATTATGTTACCTACATGATGTAGAAATGTTTGTACACTCAATACAGTACTGTACGTACAAAATATTAACTTAAGAACAATTCAAGATATGAACGGTCGTTTGGAAAGTAACTTGTTCGTTTGTAGTTGAACGTCTGTACAATAACCGCAGTAGACCATGGTTGGGAGGATGAAGATGGAGGAGGTCGATGGGGCTAAGGACCTAAAAATGAAAATAAGAAATAGTAATAAATGAAAAGAAAACGAGAATTAAATAAAATAGTAATGCTGTGTACTATAATATTATTAAAAGAACAAGCATACTGTTTGTACACTGAACATGAAACACTGAAGCTTCACTGCACATAAGTAGCAGATAATGCTGCTTTGAGGGCACCATTGGTGCCATCTATTGACGAAAAAATTAAAAAGCGGAGGAATTTTTTGTTGTTGCCTCAGATTGTTGACGATAAATGAATGAAACAACAAAAAGCAGGGCAACGACTAATGATGACACCCTGTATATTGTAAAAATGGAATTAATAGAGGTGGCTGAAGTCCATGAACACAACTCAGTTGCTCTTGATTTTGAAAATGAAAATAGTATTACAGGTCATGATTTGTTTTTGACTGTATTTAAGGTGTTTTAATGATTATAACCCAAATTAAAATAGTATACCTAAGTACAGTACATTTGCTTTAATAAGTGTAATTCTTAATATCGGGAATTCATCCTTTCCTTTTATTGTCATTCTTAGCAATTTTTCTTTTTACCTCTGTCATCCATAAGTCATGCGCATCTGAACGTTTAAGGTAATATTATTTCAGGTTGACAATAATTATATAATACTGTATATGATTTTTTGGGGGGAGCTGAGTTTGGGAGTTGTGTACTATGTAGAGGTTAAGTAGTATGTATTGGTTTTTAATACTTAGTACTAAAGCTAACTAATAGTAACAGGAGAGAATTGTTTATCATTGTTAGTCTTAAAGCTAATCTACAGCATCATTTTAATTTTGTTGTATATTAAATGCCATATTAATAGTAATTTACATTACAGGCTTTATATTAAATCTATGAGTTGGAATCAGAAAGTTGCTATCAGTGCATTACCTGGCTGTCGATTCAGGAATATCTATAGAGATTTAAATCAAGACCTTGGTAAGTACATACCAGTATTTGATTTCCTTTGCTTCCTGATATGCTTTTGGATCGAGGATAGAACAGTCAGTATTTATTAACACTGATACCCAAAGTCTTCCTTTTTAACCACATATCTGTTGGCATTTACTTACCCATTCTTTTACCAAAAATTTATGATGCGTTATGTTCCTGCCGTGATCTAAAGTCTTACTTAGTAGTCATGATCCAGCAAATAGCGTGCCAAAGCATTGCCTTATATGTCATAAACATTAGTAAACTATTTTGTCTTTATATCATATGTTTCCATGTATCATATAGCAGCTTTATGTAGAACTAATGAAGACTACACTTTTTTATGCTAGTATTGCTAAAGTAAAATTTTACTTTCATATGATAAAACTTGGCACTTACCAATAGAGGAAGATTGCTTAAAGTTGTTCACAGTGTTTCTCACACTATTAAGTATGAAGATTTTTAGCTCCATCCAAGCTAGCATCTTATATTAATTTGATGTTTTATGTGACAGCTATGTTGCTAATAATTGAAAATGTGAACACTTTCCTGTATTTTAGGTTTTTTACTTACATCTGTTGTTATTGTTGTTGTTCCCTAAGCTACCTGGCTGAACAGCCCCTGTTCCTAGGGAAGGGTTTATCTCATAACCCCATGAAGCCTCTAAAGCACACCACTATAGTGTGCATATGGCTGGAGTTATTGGTTTAAAAGAGTTTTATCCTTTTTATAACACTTATAGAATGTAAAATCATTCCTTTACCTTTTCTTCGTGTTTTGCTCTTTCCCCTCAGAGCTTAACCTTATCTTTGATGAGGAGAACTAGGCAGATTTAGCTGTTCCCCCTCATAACTACTATTTAGAGAAACCATTTTGTATTAACAAATGTCTTTTACATTTACAGATAAACTACAGACTATAGGATTCAAAGATATCGTGGTTCTTGTTACCAAAGGGGAGTTGAGAAAATACAGAGTTCCAAATTTATTTGCTGCTTATGAAGAGAGAGGGTTCTGTATTCATCACTTTCCTTTCCCTGATGGCACAGCTCCTTCTGTTAACATGGTCGTAGAAATCTTTGACCTAGTGCGGCAAATGACGGAAGCTGATCGTAGAATTCTTATACAGTAAGTTCCTGGTGGAGTGTTAATTATATATCATAATAGGATGATAGCGTAGATGTTTTTGCTGGGTTTTACTAGGAAATCACTTTCTTTGAAAATTGCATCTGTATCCATTTGATCATATTGTAGTCATTCATTAGTTTGTTTATAGTTAGTGCTGTAGCTATGTTGTTACTGATATCGAAAGATCAGAGTCTAGTACTGTACAATCTATATTGTCATCATAAGAAAGCTCCCTTGTATCAAGCAAGTGTTTGCCTTGATAATTATTTGCAATTTTGGATGATGCTGTTTGCACTGTGTTACTTTCGTTATTCTATATCTTGCATATTCTAGAAGGGTAACCATAACAATGTGTATATCTTTCTTTATATGGATGCTTCCGCTTAAACATTCTGCAGGCCATATATAAAGAATACATTACTTCCAACTTGTTACAGTAATTCACAGTTTTTAAGTTGAGATATTGACCCAAAATTTACTATACAATAATATAATATTATGTTTTATCTTAGCATTTGAAAACTGTTCATAGTTGTGAACTAAAAGAGTATTTAAGTATGAAGGATATTCATTATTCGAGAAACTAACTTGTAGCTTGACCGTAATTTGTCATTTAAAGAATGAAAATATGTCACACCTTATGAGAACCTCTGAAAATATATCATAATAGCCTGCCAGGTTTGAAGTCATTGTATAGCCAATTCCCTTTTTCCATATTTTTACAGAAGCTGTGCAATCCTGCTTGTTTATAGAGATCAAATGGATTTTTACTAAAGTGACACTTGCCCAAGATATATTGTGTTGCTTATACAATTATTTTCTGGCATATTTTGTATACTAATTATTTATATTGGCTGTTTGCTCCTTTTATGAATGGTGTATAAGGAGAGATGTAAAAATATATTGGACTGAAGGGTACACTCATGCAGGAGGTTGATAAGATTTATGGAATGTGAGCAAGCTCATGTTTGTGTATAAATAATACTGTCCTGGTGACCAGTTAAGAGGTAGTGAAAATAAGATTTTATATTACTTTTAGTGCTACCCTAGGTGAATATTAGGATGTTTTTGTGTAAAGACATATGCTTGAATTCTAATTGCGTGAATAAAACAATCAATCAGTCAGTTTGATAAAGGAATTTGGATGACTGTTTAGAGTGAGGAGGTTTAGAGGGAAAAAGTTGTAGTTGTTGTTTGCTGTTTTGTGTAACTCTTAATCCCCATTAAAATGGAGGTGGACACAGGCATGTGTGTTATAATATACAAATGTGATGGGTATCTTAGATGTCAGGAGTAAGGATATACCCCATGAGAATATATTAGTTTATGGTAGGAAGAATTCTGTGTCCGATCAACTTAAGATTATAAATATTTGCTGAAGTACCGTTTCCGGTCAATAGATTTTTATTATTTGCAGAGGTAGTATTTTGAAATGTATGTATTGTAAGATTCGTAATCTTGGACTCTAAAAGTACGCATGAGGATATTGTTTTCTGTTGAACCAGATATTTGGAAAGATATTTTATATACTGTACAGTATATGAAAGGAAATTGTTTTTTTATATGTACATTTATATGCAGCAATTATCCCCTATTGACAAATTTATATGAAAATAATCTTATGAATTACTGCAGTTTCCTTTTCTTATTTCCAGTTGCATGGGTGGATTAGGAAGGGCATGTGTCATTGCAGCATGTATACTTTTATACTTCGATAATTCCCTAACACCAGATATGGCAATTTCTATCCTTAGAAGTATTCGTGGATTAAGGGCCGTACAAACTGTGAAGGTATTTGATATATGTTTTATTATGCTTTGATTTAATTTGAAGTAAGATAAAATTGTATTAGAAATATTTTTCAATGTTTTCATCATTTAACTCTTACCTTTTGGAAGCGTATCATATACTTCTAATAAAAAGGCTCATATAGAAGGTTGCGAAAGTAAACCAAAACTATGAGACAAGTCTTTACTCATAATTTTAGGATATGTGTCTCTAATAAAAAATTGTCTGCCTAATTATAATTTAAATTTATAGTGCAAAATTAAGTAGCTTGCAAAATTTTATTTATTTGTAGATATTTAAAATAAACCAATATCGTGAGGCCAGTTTTTACACTTCCTTTTCAGATGACTGTGTCTCATCGACACAAAACTATCTTGATAATGTTATCTTAACTTTGAAATATAAATATATTATAGTCACTTTGCAGAATATCACTTATTTATAGATATTTATGTATAGCTTTTTTTCTTAATTCATTTTGCCACCTACATTATATAGGTATTACTTTAAGTCAGTAAATTTTTTAAATATTGTAATATATTTGAATTTTATGACAGTTACTGTGCAATTACCCCAGAGTGTAATTATAATCCTGTTGTCCAAATTATTATGTAAACCTTAGAATTCCAAAATTAGCGCTGCCTAAATACAAACAACGCTTTTTTTTTTTTTTTTTTTCTTAAATTATCCAACTGGATTGATAGAAAGATTACCACCACAATATTTCCTAGGTGTCATAAGAACCAAAGTTAAAGGGGTAGGGAAGTTGATGTTAGCAATCCCTTCTTTCTATTCTTCTTCTTCTTCTCTTTCTTTTTCCAAAGAGCAGTAGGTAATAGAGGTGAGAATGGGGACAGTATAATGAAATACTGCTCCTCTCGAGCTGTTGTTACAGTTTTGACCACATTTAAAGCAGCAGTATATTGCATTATGTTGAAAGACATAATTTCCATTAATATTGTTAGAATAATTAAGATAGTAATACTAACATGCAGAGCATGATAAAATTACGTAATATTACTTTCGCATTGAAAATAATATTACTTTCACATTGATAGCATACCTTGTTTGTTTGTTTGTTCTGGTTTTACATCACGGACTCCCTTTTCAACCAAGGCCTAGGACGGTTGCCTTCTTGCGAAGGACTTGTTTAGGCAGATGTAATCCTTACCCTGAGTGCATGCCCTTGCTAACCTCAAACCGTGATGGGGCGCGAACCCTCGACCTGATGCCTCAGAGTTGCAGACGCTACCGCTTGAGCCACGGTGACTACATACATTGATAGCATACCATAAGTGTAAAATAACTCTTACTGCAAAATTTAATCCGCCCACTCTCTTATTGTCATTACTTCTACAAAGTGGACTTACTTCTCTGAGAAAGTAATTCCATTGCACAAAGCATAAATTTTATTTTTGGATGGCTAAATGGCGTCATTTTAGGAGTAACCTTCAAATTTTATTTGGTTAAAATGTTAAGAGTGTTCATTTTTTCTCTCATATACAGTTACCATTATTTTCTCTGTTTAAAAGATATTCAGTTGGAAGAGAAGAAAGTATGGAACAATGCTGTGTTGAAGTTTATGCCCATTAGCATTTTGAAAAGGATGCTGTTTTTCAAGAAATTGAAAGTATGAGAACAAGCTCTTATTTAAGTAGAATAGTTCAAAATACATTTAGAGAGTTTTTATGAGATACCTTTCAAGGTCTCATCCTTTTAAATATAAGCAAATCTCTCCTGAAATTCTCAAAAACTTACCTCTTCTTTCATGACTTTAGTGACTTATGTAATTTAGTGTATAGGGAAAGGCTCTGCAATTTTTTTTTTTTTTTCCATTGTAAATACTTGCACCCTTGGAGCAAAGGAATGCTCAATCAAGGATTTTTAGTGATCTTTATGGCTCTATATATATATATATATATATATATATATATATATATATATATATATATATATATATATATATATATATATATATATATATATATATATATATATATATATATATATATATATATATATATATATATATATATGCAAGAAGTTTAGCTATATATGAAATTATTTTTCATTATGAACTTATGTTTAAGTCTTGTAGTTTTTTGTATTCCAACTCTGATGTGTTTCTCTCTCCCACAGCAATATAATTTTATACAAGACTTTCGAGGTCTCTATGAAGCTTGGATGGATGAAGATCTAGATCGCTCGGTGTCTCGCTGACAGCACCTAAAGTAGTTGATCTGAGATGCTGATGAAGCTTATTTTTTTGTTTTTGTAATGGATAAACTATAGCAAGAGCTAAATTTTCATCTTGCTAAATATTTAAAGGTAGCTTCTAAAATTACAATTTATTTCCAAAGAAATTATACTCTTAGACCAAGGAGAATTTCTTACATCTACCTTGTGTGTAGAGGAAAACTTGTGCAAAAATTATACTGATATAATGAGACCATATGGGCAATTTAGTGCTGTACTTTTAACCTCTTACAACTGCTGATTATGTTATGTTTCATTCGCACTTTTTAGACATTATTTTTGTTAGTAGAGACTGCAAAATACCCAGCCTATTGTATATGTTTTATCAGTTATTGTTTCATCTTTTTTAGTATATATATTTGTTTGTATTATTTCAGCTGCTTCTGGTATCGTGAGACTGGCCTTATGCATACTGTTAATATGTTCATATTTGCTCTAACATTTTCTGGTCATTAGCAAATAGTCCTTTCACTTGTCTCCCTATATGGTTTGGGAGTGTCTTCCACAACAATAGTCAGTAATTTAACCAATGAAAAAATGTATATTTTACATTCATTTTACAATTCATGTTATTGGCCCTTTTTTCTTACCAGGGTCTTGGTTTTTAATTTAGTATATTGTGTGGTTATATTAGTGTTCTATTTATAACACAGAAACCACTGATTACATCTCCTGCATGAAGACAAATGTCACGAGTTATTTCATTAGGGCATTTCCTGGTTCTTTCCCGGAAGGTCTCAAATTAAATATCTTAGTCTAGATTATAACACTTCTTTTTACCAGAATAATTTTTGGTTAAGGAGTTTATAGTGACATCCCTTATGCCGTAACCTCTGTCAACTCCTTTTGCCATTAGCTATGATGGATCAGAAGTGAAATAGCATTTCATGAGCTTGTGCTTCAGGAAGGATAATAATTATTACTTCCTAAATTACAGCTCTCATTTCCACAAAAACTGGATGTTTGACTTATTTCGGTTGCTGGAGAACCTCGGGTCATTAAAACTGTGTATACAGTATCTTTACTTCATTGATTGTCAGAAAGATGCTATACACTTGTGTACTTTCACTCACCCTACATAAATACATGTTGCTAAAACTATGTTGTAAAATGATGTGCTCTTCCTTGTAGCTACTACAGTACCATTCGGAGCAAACACTCATAAATACTGTCTGACATAACTCTTGTTTTATATGTCCAGCATAAGGGTACGAAATATTAATTTTGTTTTCAACATCAGCTCTAATTCTAGTCACAGTTTTTTCTATCTTTGGCTAATCGTTTGGAAACTCGATCCAGCAAATTATTTAGTGCTGTTTTATTTATACTTTTTTTTTGTCTCTAATATTTGCTGAGCCCTACTTAGGTTTTCCCCTTTTCTTAATTTCATAAATATTATGTGATATCATCTTTTAAGTGGAAATTACAGTATTGAGAATTGTAATCATTCTTGTAAATAAAGTTGGTTAAAATGTGCCTTATCCGGCATATTAAGATACATCTAAATATATCACTTTAAGTAATCCTAAAGTGTTCCAAAATTATGTTAATTGGGCTGGTTTTGAAATTATTTAAGTTGAGGCTGATCTTGATGAAAAATACTATTTTTGACTGTACAGTATATTATTTTTATCGTTTCAAAATGAAATATGGATGTGTAAATGAAGTATATACCATTAGCTATTGTACACTGATTTCTATTGGTAGAACATTTCATATATTTTGCAAGAAAGAGACTTCCATTAAAGAACCATTATGGTGAAATTTTATAAAAAATGTCTCTTCCTACATTACTGACAAATCCTCGTGCTCTATTTAAACTGTGAATTATTTACATATACTGTATTATGCTAAAGAAGATCAGAGGAATTAGTAATATGTTTAGACTAAATATTAATATTTTATACATGGCATACAACTTCTAATCACGATGTTTTATTTTGGGATATATAATAATATAGATAATAATAATAATCATAAGAGTAAGAATAATATTTTATCCTTTATTTGTCACTCTTTATCCCCATTATGAGGATGGACACATACAGATTTGAGTTTGGGAAGTAAGGATGGATGCCCTTTCTAACACCCCATCATGTGCTTGATCAATAGTCTCTCACCTCATGAGTCGAGCATTCTAACCACTATGCTCCCACAGTCGCCAATATTAATAACAATACAGGAGGTCTTTGACCTATGTCACAGTTCAGTCCCTCAAGACGTGTTGTAACCCGATTTTCAGCGTAAATCTGGACACACTAAATAAGGATGTATATCGCCCAACTATGCTAACGCAGTAGTAAACTTCATAATCTAAGATAAAAAACACAACATTTCTCTGACATGAAAACAATTAGGACTAAAATTAGAGAACTGTTCCATACCTTTACTCCTGTGGTTGGCTTGCACACTGGAAGGGGTGGTACAAGGAAGGGAGGGACAGGCTTATTGGGAAGAGGAATAGGAAGAGGCATGAGAGAAAAGGTAGACTAAATGAGGCAACGCTAGGGAACTGGAAATCCCCTCCTTTGTATTTTCTTCTCGCAGAGTCATGATATTTTAGTTTGACCCAGGCACCCCCTTATTAAGCGGATGCCTTATCCTGATAAAGGAAGGGTTGGCAAGTAAGTCTAAGGTAGAGGGTAGGGTACAGGATCTGTTGCTGGGGGCTCTACCTTCTTGATGAAATGTTCCAGGCGAGTCTGGAGTATGCCGCCTTCCAAAATTTCTTGTAAAACTGCAAGCAAACCCTGACCCCTCTAGCGACCTTAGTGTACCTGGCAATGTTGGGATCCTCAGCCTCAAACCTTGCCAACCCTTCTTCTATCAGAATAAAACCTTCCAAGACCTTGCTTGTAAATCTCTTTGGCTCTGGGGTTTGCATTTCTTCGTCCTCTTCAGTCATCTGCTTCTCCAGTCGAAGGAGGTCCTCAGCAGTTAACTCTCCACTATGCGAGTCCAGCACCTCTGTGACATCATCAGCCCCCAGCTCCTTACTCAGGGCAACAACGATCTTGGTGACAGCCTCAACTGTCTCCTCAAAGCAATGAAAGTCATTCACAAACGGGATGCAGTTTTTTCCATACTCCATTCAAGTTCGTGTACTTCACTTCATCCCAAGAATCAGCAATATTCTTGTACAGCTTGAAGAATCTTGCAAGACTTCAAAAATTCCTTTAGAGTCAAGTCTCCGTCCTTTTCAGTTGCCCTGATAGCCAAAGCGATTGTCCTTTTGAGGCAGTAGGCATTGAAAGAGGCAATGATACCCTAATCCATTGGCTGTAACAGGGCAGTGGTATTAGGTTGAAGGTAAGCCACCTTGATAGTAGGATGAGTCATCCAAATGGGCAGGGTGACCAGAGGTACTGTTCAGCACTAGCAACAGTACCGCTCCACTTCTGGCACAAGTCCTCGAAAATCTTGAGTATTACCCAAGCCTTCTTGTTCGCGTTCCAAATGACAGGCAGGTGACCCTTCCACATGCCCTAGAGTGCCCTTGGATTTTATGCCAAGTACTCCTACAAGGGCTTCAGCTTGAAGTCGCCAGCAGCATTAACCCCAATATGCAGAGTTAGTCTCCCCTAGCTGGCTTTGTGGCCTGGTGCTGTCTTTTCCTCCTTGGTGATGTACGTGCAACAAGGCACATGCTTCCAGGACAAACCAGACTCATCCACATTAAACACTTATTCAACACAGTAACCCCCTCCTTAATTATCTCAGCCAACACACTAGGAAAATTATATACTGCTTTCTCATCACCATTAGCAGCTTCACCTTGCGCCTTAAGGCTATGCAAATTAGCACGAGCCTTAAACCACATAAACCAACCCCTACTGGCCACAAACTCTTCACTTTCACTCCCCTCTCCCTTTTCTATTATCATGGCCTTAAACAATATTTTTGGTTTCTCCTGAACCAACATATGGCTCACTGTAATAAGCCGTTGATGTTGATCATCCAGTCAAAGCACTAATAACCTTGCCACCTCAGTCATAGGCCACTTCACTGCTTAGTAATCACAGTGGACTTCATATGAGCAGAACCCTTCACATGTTCAAGGCTGCGAGCTTTATCCTTGATAATCATTGCGATGGTCGAATGGCTTAACCCCAGTAATCGACTATTGTTGGTAGCAGTTTCTACCTTTTCCAACTGTTTAACCATATAATTTCACTTCCATGCTGATGGCTTTCCTTTTCATCGAAGCATTGCCATCAGAAAAATCTGGTTTACTCTTGGTAGACATAATACAGGCCAAAATTCTCCAAAAAATAGCAAAACAAACTAACAAGCAAATAAAGACAAAACCAAGATGCCGTATGAGCAGAAACTGAGCGATTCCTCCTCCTCAGTCTACTTCTATGTGACACTGTATACTTCTGTTACACTCGCCAAACTGTTCTGCATGCAAAGTTTATATTTATGACTGTATATGGTAATTTTGTAAATACAGTAAATTCAAACTAGGTCCTCCACCTAACCAAATACATACATAAATACGTACACAACATATTCTTCCACCACACTCAACAAGCTGTTCAGCGCGCAAAGTTCATATTTATGATGCAAGCCATGTAGGTGAAAATAAGATTTCTTAATAGTTTATGGGAGATGCATCGAAACATCATAAGTCGAGAACCTTATAAACCAAGGACCACCTATAATAATAATAATAATAATAATAATAATATTATTATTCTTATTCTTATTATTATTATTATTATTATTATTATTATTCTATTGTTTAGTTGTTCCAAGAATACCGACTGTATACTATTTGGAAATAATTACATTTTGAATTAGGTATGATGATAATAGAAAATTATAATAATGCTAGTAATAATGATAATAATAATAATAATAATAACGATAATGATAATAATAATAATTATAATAATAATGTTTCGGTTTTACGTCACGGTCTCCCTTTTCTACCAAGGGCTAGGACGGTTGCCTTCTTGTGAAGGACTTATTTTGGCAGATGTAATCGTTACCCTGAGTGCATGCCCTTGGTAACCTTAGACCGTGACAGGGCGCGAACCCTCGACCTGACGCCTCAGAGTCGCGAACGCTACCACCTGAGCCAGAGTGACTACAATAATAATAATAATAATAAATGGACATGCCTTTATTTTTTACAAAGTATGCAGTGGGTATTCTTAAAATAATTATACAACAGAATACACATCTTGTAAAAATATCATAGAATAAGTATTATTATTCTAATTTTTTACTCTATAAATAGACATACTGCATACAAAGTTATAATAGCTATGATAATAAATTAGAATATTTTTTGTAGAGAATATCAGATTCATGCATACGTAGGCTATAAGTACAACACTCTGACTTATTCAGTTTTTTGACTGTTGACTCTGTTTCTGATTCATGTACGGTCTCTTGCAGTGTGTTCCAAAGTTGGGATCCCTGACAGGAATGGCTGTCTTCTACTGTCGCTTTTGCCTTTGGAATCACTATTTTTTTTTTTTATTGCCAAGTGTTTCTATAATACCTTTCATTAACATATGCATAATCATTACCATATCATTCTTGCTTGGTCTTTTACTTTGAAATAACTTGGTTCCCTAATATGTTGTTGCCCGGTCAAACTCGTTGCCTTGATCAATAATGATTTTTTAATCTTTTGGACCTTGCTAAATAGACTTTTATTACAGCCACTCTAATTCACTTAGCAGTATAATATGTACCTAAGAAAGAGAGTTTCTACTGTAATTTTCCTGTTGTGGCTCTGAAATAAATATTGATATTTATCTAGGAAGCAGAGTATACCATTTGTTTTAGCATAAATGAAAAACGACTGTCATGGAATAACCTGAGGTTCTTAAAAGAAGGAACTGTACTGATTTAAGAAGGTCCTACTTTAAATGCAAGTTCTGATGTTCAATGAAGATAAGTTTTGGGGGAATCCTTTGTCGTTGCCCATAATACCTCGAAGGCTTGAGTGTGGCACAAGGCTCTGTAGGCCAAATTTCCTGCTTATGGTTTCACCCGTCTCTTTATTCTCATATTTCTAGTGTCTTTATGACTGTTTTATTTCTGTGGTTGTTGAGGGCTCAACATCTAGATCATTCCTAGTTACCAGTGATGATCCACAGGGCTTTGTTCTTTCACCTACTCTGTTCCTTCTCTTCATCAGTTATCTTCTCCAGTCAATAAATTCCTCTCTTCTCCACGCCTTTGAGTCTAGTAATCATATTTCTTATGACTTCTCTTCATGACCTGCATCTGCTACTCGTATCACCCTTTCTTTTACTTTCAACTTCAATTAACTGAGAGTGTCTGAGTGGGGAACCAAAATATTATTAAATTTAAGACCTCCAAGACACAGTTTCTGGCTATATCTTTATCATCCTCTCTTGATAGCCCCATTATCCTCGAATATAATTAAATTTATCCTCTTAATATTATAAGCAGATTAGGAATTTAGGAAGCCTGTAAATTGTCTTGGAGGAGTCACATTATCCAAATTTTTAAATTGCATCTAAAAAATTGGGAGTTCTCTTTAATTTTCGTCATTACTTTTCCTCATTGCAGTTAGTAAAACTCTATAGCGTTCTTATCTGTCCATGTTTAGAATACTGCTCTCACATTTGGGGTGTTTCTTCTAATACTTACCTCCTTGATAGAGTTGAATCTAAGGCCGTCAGATTCATCAATGATCCTTCTCTAACTTCAAATCTGGATTCTCTTTCACTTCGCAGTAAAGTATCATCCCTTTCTTTTTTCTATAGATGCCACTTCCATTGATGAGTTGCATTTCTCCCATACTGATAAGGCCATGCAACACAAGTCAAGTGGCCTCGCCTCATAGGTACTTTGCTGAGATTTGTAGCTCACTTATTGGTTGGTGCAGTGACTGCTCTCCCCTTTCACTTCCAGACTCAGGAACTCTCTTCCTCCTTCTGTCTTCCCTAACTCTTATGACCTTCCTTCCTTCAAAAAGCTGATGTATCATCATCTGAGGGCCTATGCCTGCCATACCTCTAGGTCTTCATTACTTTGTCTATTCTTTGAACCTGTCCTTTTCCCATTCTTTATCATCCTTTTATTTCTGCTTTATCTTTACGGTGCTAACTCTGCCTCATCTCAATGTTTCTTTGGTTCAAGGGCCCGATGAGGGCAATCTTCTTGCCTGCCCTGGGGTCAAGCATGAGAAAAAGCTAGTGAACTTACTCGTAATCCATTCCTTGTAAATTTGTTTATTACTATTTGAGATATAAATTCAATTTCTAAGATTAAAAGATTGAGATGCTCTATACACAAATGAAAAAGAGAGGCTGAAAGAATAGTCAAACTACTGAGGACCTAAAAATATGGCAGGAATAGACCCTGAGATGACGATAGATCTGCTTTTTGAAGCAAGATAGGTTATAAGAATTAGGAAAGACAGAAGGAAGAAGAGAGCTCCAGAGTCTGGAGCTAGATGAGAAGAAGCAGTCGCTGCACTGGCCAACACGCGAGCTACAAATCTCCACACAGTACCTGTGGGATGAGGCCACTTGGCAAGTGTAGTGCGGCCTTGGCAGTGGGGGAAGGATGCAATTCGTCAACTCATGAGAGCTGCGATTTTAGTAGTAGTGATAGAAAAGAGAAAGGGGTGATATCTTATTGTGAAGATAAAGAGAATCCACATTAGAGGAAAGAGAAAGGTCATTAATGAGTGTGACTGCCTTAGATGCAACACTATCAAGGAGATAAGTATAAGAAGAAGAACCCCAGCTGTGCTGGCAGTATTCTAAGCAGGGAGAGATAAGACCATCTTAGATTTTAAGTAACTGTAAATAGTTAAAGAAATTACGAAAACTAGACAGTACCCCCAATTTTTTTGGATGCAGATTTAGAAACTTGAATTATGAGATTACACCAAGGCAAGTTATAGGCTATCTGGATTTCTAATATGTAAATAGAATTAATGGGTAAATTTCGTTAGTATCTAAGACAATAGGGCTATTAGGAGGAGAAGATAAAGAGATAGCCAGAAACTGTGTCTCGAAGGCATTAAATTTAACTATATTTTGGGTGCCCCACTCAGATACCCTCTGCAAATTGGAGTTGAGAGTAGAAGAAAGAGTGATACGAGTAGAAGATGAAGGTTGTAAAGAAAAGGCAGAGAAAAAATGAACGGTAGAATCATCGACAATGGCGTGAAGTAGAGAGAAAGATGGGACTGAAGAAGATCGTTGATGAAGAGAAGGAACAGAGCCCTGTGGAACACCACTGGTAACAGGGAATGAGATATATTTTGCACCGTCAACAACCAAAGATATAAAACAGTCAGAAAGAAAACTGGAAATCAGAGAACAGAAAGAAGGGGTAAAGCCATAGGAAAGGAGTTTGGCCAAAAGAGCCCTGTGCCAGACTCTGTCAAAAGCCTCAGAGATAAAAAGGGCGATGACAGAGGATTCCTCATAGTTCCTCAAAGAAGATGACCATACATGAGTAAGATAGGATAGGAGGTCGCCAGTGGATTTTGCCTTGCGGAAGCCATACTAGTGAACGGAAATAAGTGAGTTAGATTCAAGACATATCAAGAAGTGAACATTGAGCAAAGTTTCAAAAACTTTAGCGATAAAAGAGGTTAGGGCAATAGGTTGGTAGTTTTAAGGAACAGAGTGGTCACCCATTTCAGGAGCAGGTTGTACTAGAGCATGCTTCTAAGATAAAGAATTAGACAAGCATGGGGTTCCAAGCAACATTTTGTAAATCGTTTATAGATATGTTGAAGAGTAAAAGACCGAGTACTGAGCCTTGAGGGACGCTAAATTTATCAGAGAGTTTGGATGATATGTATTTTTTTTTCTGTTTCGCTGCCTACTCATAGCTGGTTAGAAAACCGTTGAATCAGAAGTTATTGATATGTTAAGCATTCATTCTAAAAAAAAATGGATGGGAAATACTCTCAAAAACTTTGGAGAGGTTCCATAAGCCAAGCAATGATATCTCATTTATATCTGTGTTCCTATAATATGTGTCAAAGACATGTGTTATTGCAGTTCCTATAAAATATGTCAATGGAATCTGTTAATGCAAGTTTCATTCAAAAAACCCAACTGCCATTTTGAAATTAGATGATTTCTTAACTTATATTCAAGTAATTGATATTTTACAAATATCTCTCAAACTTTCGATAGGCTTGAGAGAAGGGTAATGGGTCTGTAATTAATTTGATTCTTGATGTCTCTCTGTTTGGAAACCAGGGAATCCATTCCATAATGCCAGTCTCCCAAGGCTACTCCAGTATCAATGAAAGCGTAACATTAACTGCTAACACAGGTGGCGTATCTTTCAAGAACTTTTAGTCGACATTCCATATGTGTCAAAGAAATGTCTTTTTATGTTTTCATTACATTTATTACTGAAATAATGTCAACTGGTTAAGGCTTAAACAGAGGTCCTTGATTGTGAAATATTTCAGCCATTTGAATTTGGTTTTCTTTGATACTGTTTGGGTGTGTTTTCATGAACCTCCTTCCCCATATTAAAAAAAAAAAAAAAAAAAAAAAACCTAAGTATATGTTTGATAGATAATTACTACTTATTTTAGATGCAGAATTATTTTTACTTGGTACAACATCTTTTATCATCATCCATGTTTCTTTTTTATAGCTTCACAATCCGGGAATTTGTCTCTGTTGTTATTTTTTAGCATGTTAAATGAAACATTTATCATCCTTCAAAAAATAGATTATAATGCGTTTCATTTGTCATCATAATTTTCATCTTGTCTTTGTTTAATCGTATTTTTAACTAAAATTTCATTATTTTATTTCATCATTCATCCATGGAACATGAAGTTGGGTATTTATTTTTGTGACAACTGGGGCACAGTCATCTAGATGACATAAAGTATTGTCATTACCCTCTTAATATTTACTGGTTTTCCTACGTTATTGATATTAAAGAATCTCTATGCATTTTTTAACAGTCTCATAAACGTCTAAAAAATTATACAATTTGTAATTTTTTAAACTGGGAAAACTTTTCGTTGGTAGCTGTTTATTTGGTTGTTTTGCCTCTGTCTCAATCGAATTTAGTTCATGATCTGATAAATGGTTTACTTGTATGAAGGACCAAATGGAAACTTGATTATTTTTCATATTTGATTCAAGGAGTAACTGCTGGTTCGGATCCTTAAAGAACTTCGTAAATAAAAAAAAGAAAATTTAAGGATCTCTAGACTTAAATATGTAGTTTAAACAATTGAAAATTGCTTTGTTGAATTGTACCAAAAGTTTAAGGCACCTATGGAATGGTAAAAGGAAAAAGTAGTTAACAAAGCTATGAAAATTATTCCCATTTGCATATACTGAAATAATCACTTGAAATAAGAGGTATTTCATTGTTTACATATGTAGTCAAACCAAGATTTATACCAAGGGTACATAAACTTAACATAAGCCAATTTACCCTTTCGTGGTTGTTGTGAATTTCTATTGAATTTTTGGTACTGAATCAGTAAGTATTATTTGCTTATGTTATGCTGACATAATATAAATTCTGTATTCATATTCTAGCACAATTTTATTAATAATGTTGTTTAGATTATTTATGTAAATTCTATAACTCATTTTTTTTCTCTCTCTCTAAATATATAATTTTTTGCAATTATATAATTAACACCATCTCACAACATTACTATGCATACGGTTTTGGTCACTGTTGATAAACATGTTGCATGGATATATTTTTGTAGTTGTTTGCCATTTTGTGTCACTGTCAATCCCAACGCGAATGGGACTGGTCACTGTTGGAAAACACATTGCACTGAATATGTGCATATCTCAAATTCTGTAAATTTAACGTTTTTCAGTATATCAAAAAAAAAAACATTGGTAAACTTTTATGCTTTTATACATCGGCAAAGGATAGTAGCATAAGTTCAAGAGAAAGTACATTGGGTCATTGATTCATCTTATTATACAGCACCAAAATATTGCAGGAATGCCAGCATAATTTATTTCAATACTGAAGAGCATACTTTATTTTCACCAATACCCTTTGTTTTGACATATCATTTAAACTTAATTTATTCAGTATTATATATCAATGATTTTGTTGCATTCAGTAGTAGTAGTCATATCCTGATTCTTCAGATTTTTATTACTAAGACGCAGTGTGAGTCACAGCATCCAAAGTAAGATTTTTTTTTTTTTTCATATTATACTGCATATTGTCTTTGTACTTTCGATATTGTGTCATTCATTTTTTTTTAAGTGTACCAGTGAAGGAGATATGCTGATATATGTAATTTTTTACTCGAATAGTATATTGTATGACATTACATAACACAGTAACTTTTGATGAGCCTATGATCTTTAAATAACTATATATATATATATATATATATATATATATATATATATATATATATATATATATATATATATATATATATATATATATATATATATATATATATATATATATATATATATATATATATATATATATATATATATATATATATATATATATATATATATATATATATATATATATATATATATATATATTAGCAGTTTATCAGGTAGTTACTTTACTTGCCTTTATGGCTATATTGAGATAATCAACTTTTTGAACAGTATGAACCAAACAATCTTTATTTACTATTCGTTTTACTTAACAAAGTAATTTCAGTGTGTAAAAACTGCTTCAACTTGGTGCAAAAGTATTTCACAACAAATTACATCCACCATATCAATACATATTACAATGCAAATAATTTTTTATTAAGAGTTTCGGATAATTTAACCTCCTTATATTCATATAATTATGTGGTAATAATCTTTGTTTTTAGTAAACATATTGCATCTACAATTGTATTATTATATTGAGCTACAGTGGCATAAATGACACACATAATAAATTTTATTGGAAAAATACAAAAGTATCTGTATACCAGTATTACATACAGGTAGCCGTTGACTTACGATGTTAATTACTTCTGACCGACTGATCTTAAGCCAAATTGTTCATAAGTAGGTCCATTTTGTACATGAAAAAATTACAATATGGAGGTGTGGTATACTGTATTATAACAGTACATCATTTGTAAGTTAAATTCACCGTGGCTCAAGCGGTAGCGTCCGCGACTCTGAGGCGTCAGGTCAAGGGTTCGCGCCCCGTCACGGTCTGAGGTTAGCAAGGGCAAGCACTCAGGGTAATGATTACATCTGCCAAAACAAGTCCTTCACGAGAAGGCAACCGTCCTAGCCCATGGTTGAAAAGGGAGTCCATGACGTAAAACCGGAACAACAACAATTCATTTTTATGTCATCATATTCATAGGTCATTATAATTATAACATTTATCTACATTTTCTTAGTTCATTATTGTTATAAAAAGAATATAAAACATCTTAAACTATGTACATGTATTGGTAGGTCGTGTCTGGCTGTTAATGATTGATGTCATTTTGAAAGCAGCCCTAGGGGTACCCTGAGAACATTAGTTTCTTTCATAAACATATGCTAAGATTTGTCTGAATCGTTTATTTCTTTATCATTCTCGTCAATTTCACTATAGCATTTTCATCTGCATTTCATTATTATTATTATTATTATTATTATTATTATTATTATTATTTAAACTGCTAAACACAAACAAATACGATATGAAAGAGTATTTGACTTTTCCATGGCAAGGTTGTGGCCATAAAGTCGAACAAACCTCTTGGCTAGTACAGCAGTACTGCGCTGGCCTTGCATTCGTGATTACCTAATTGTGTTTACGGGAAAGAACCCAATGCTCGTATCTTCCCGTCTCCTCATCGGTTCCATTTTATACTTAGTGATACTTATCATACCTGTCCTTAAAACTAGGGATTGAGATACCATTAACTACCTCCTCGCTTAGCCAATTCCAATTATCAACTACTCTTACACTGAAAAAGTATTTCCTTACATCCTGCAAAGAAGTTTTCTTACGAAGCTTCAAACTATGACCTCTAGTTCTAGAGCCAGCCATATCAAAATATCGATCCCTATCCACTCTATCATAACCATGAAGGAATTTAAAGACTGTCACCATATCCCCCTCACTCTTCTAGCTTAGAGTGATGGTAAGTCTAATTCCCTCAGCCTCTCATCATAACTGAGATTGCGTATTTCTGGAACCAGTTTCGTGGCATGTCTTTGAACTTTTTCAAGCTTAGCTATGTGCTTTTTCAAGTGCGGATTCCAAAAGGGGGCTGCATATTCGAGTTTTGGCCTCACATACGTTACATAAATATTTCTGAACATTTCCTTGTCCATGTGCCTGAAGGCTACCCTTACATTTGATAAGAATGCATATGCTGCCCTTACTATGCCATTTATATGTATTTCTGGAGACAAATCTGCCAGTATGTTTACTCCTAGATCTCTCTCATTTTCTGTCTCTTGAAGTTGTACTCCAGCCACCGAGTAGTCAAGCTTGGGCCTTCTTGCACTTGTACCCATTCTCATTACCTTACATTTTGAAGTATTGAATTTCATTAGCCACTTTTCTGACCACTCATGCAGATTATTTAGATCCTCCTGAAGTTCTCTACCATTGTTCTCGTTTTTTACTTTCTTCACAATCTTTGCATCATCTGCAAACATATTCATGAATGAATTTACACACTCTGGTAGGTCATTTACATATACAAGGAACAAAAGTGGCCCTAAAACTGAACCCTGTGGAGGTCGACGGATTGTGCCTCGTCCAGGCATGAGAATTTAAGCTGTTTACTGGGGAGGTTACAGTGGGGAGCTGGGGCCTGTGCCGGCTGGCGCCCACCCTACGGGTCCTCCATGACCCATTCCACCCATCCTTGGGTGGAGAATCTAAAAAAAGAAACAAAAAGTCGAACAGTTGTTAGTCACAAAGGTCATAATGTCGTAAGGCAATTAAAGATGCCTATTGCCTCACAAGGCATTTCAGAGATGCCTACAAGTGCCGGGTGGCAGTGACACGCTTGATATCCACTGATCGCAATGAGTAACACAAGAGAGCCTAGCCAGTAAGAGGTCAGATCTTGTCCGGGGCAGACGTCACATCCACAGCTAGTCTCCCCCTTGGGGGGCAGGAATCTGGAATTGATCGTGACAGGAACTGTAGGAATTGGAGCTCTGAGGAATTAGTTGTTAATCTAGAAATAAAGACCCATGAAGAAGATGCTTATCTATTATCACCAACCACGCTACCAAAAGAAGAAGAACACATAATTGGTGTAAAATAGTGGGATGAAAATCCCACCACATTGATGACACTCAGTAGAATAGTGTTCCCAAGACAATAAGTCAACAACTAACTGCATGTGTAATTAATCTGCAAGACAAGTAGATACATACACTCTACACAGCATTGCTAGGAACATAAGATATGCGTAGTTTTCTAAATATTGTTCTAACTTTCTCTTTAAAATAGGTGTTTCATAATAGTTCTGTTTGGGTTCAGAATTTTTTCGTTACCACACATGCTGATGAAATACAAGCAGTGATGTGTAACAGTTTAAAAACTTTTCATTATGATCTGCACTTTCAGATACAGTATTGTCCAGTTTTAGAAATGCATGAATGTTTTCCTTCTGAGAGAAAGGGTACTTTCTACAGCCATTACACTAATATTGTGTAAACTGTATTATAAATGAAAATGCACATAATATAGTTTATTTTGCTCAATACATTCGCATTTGTTAGATTTGAGTTGCTGTAGTGATGAAGTAGTTATTTATCGTACTTCCTTGACTGAATCCCATGGTATGATGTATTTACTATGGGCATCAATGACCTGTGGAACAGAAAAATATCCAAGTTTCCTATAGTAAGGCTCACATCCCTGGTCAATTGCTCTACTTTCCTGTAAAGTCAGATCAATCTGCCAAGTCTGAAAGATTTAGAAAGACTGTAATGAGCATCATATTTTTAATGATTTTTTTTATCTTATTCAATCAAAAGTAGTATATATCTAATTTATATCTACCTCTAGATGTACGCTATGAATTCTTTCCATATACTGTACATACTAAATGTGGGATCTTTGTTATATTTCTCTTAAGGCAGAGATGGATGAAATGTGAAAATTAAACTTGTTATCAAACAACGTAGATTAATATTTAAATACTTCTAACATTTATAAGTTGTTGTCGCTGATCCTCTGGTAGATTCAACTGCAAAAAACTGATGATGTCAAGGATCTCAGCCTCTGAGACGTCAATACCATAAAAATCATACAAGTTTTGAAGGACTTCATAGGGATATAACACAAAATGCTCATATCTTAAAACCTGTCAAATAAAAAAAAAAATTACTGTTACTCGTGGGTGTTATATAAAAGAAACACAATATATCCTTATCAAAATTATGACATACAGAATTTATTTACAATGGCGGTATATGTTAACATTTACAAGGCGACACCCTTTTATATGAACTTCACTTGTGTTTTCACTTTGTTTTGAAGCTTGATTTATGAATTTAGACTAAATTTCAGATATGAGAGATGAGAGAGGCACTGCAGTCAATCACTCTCATAAACATAAATGCACTTGTAACTTGTATAATTGTGTGCTTCATTATATTACAGCTGTTTTCGCAGCAGGGAGGGTTTATATGGTAAAGGTAAAAATAAATGTAAAATACCTATGTATATATTGTGATCCTACTTCGCGGATTTTCACCTATTGCGGTTGGTCCCGGAACCGAACCCTCGCAATACACAAGGGACCACATATATATATATATATATATATATATATATATATATATATATATATATATATATATATATATATATATATATATATATATATATATATACATATATATATATATATATATATATATATATATATATATATATATATATATATATATATATATATATTATATATATATATATATATATATATATATATATATATATATATATATATATATATATTTGGTGACTTTCGAGGATCAAGTAAAGATAGCGACTCCCAGTACATTAAATAACCTAGTATATTGTTAGGTTGGATTTAGTTAGGTTAATGCCTAATCTAACTTACACTAACCTAACCAAACAATTTACGGAGTTCTTTAATGAACTACGTGTCGTTATCTTTACTTGGTGTATTTTTTATTCCAAACATTTCTTTATCCTTCTATAAAATTTCAGATCTAATGTTTAATATCATATAATACCGTAATGATTAACCAAGCTCGTAAGAAATAAATTTAGAGGTACAGTTATAAGTAGATTAATTTTAT
>JAXCGZ010013265.1:167500-172500 GCA_037179515.1 Halocaridina rubra | reverse complement strand
TTTGCTTGCGACGCGAGTTTGAGTCCTCTGCTCCTCTAAAAAGTTTTTCATCGATAATGGCATTGCTTATATCACGGTTTTATTTCATATATATATATATATATATATATATATATATATATATATATATATATATATATATATATATATATATATATATTTATATATATATATATATATATATATATATATATATATATATATATATATATATATATATATATATATATATATATATATATATATATATATATATATATATATATATATATATATATATATATATATATATATATATATATATATATATATATATATATATATTATATATATATATATATATTATATATATATATATATATATATATATATATATATATATATATATATATATATATATATATATATATATATATATATATATATATATATATATATATATATTTATATATCCGTTTAGTACTATAATTTTGAACATATGATTATTCGGTGGATATCACAAAATAATTTGTGTTTATTTAAATATAAAATTAACTGTATGTACATATGACCATATAGTGATAATTTATTATCCGTTGTCTTTACTTCATATTTGTTTTAAGCTGCTATACTGAGGTTTTTGTCCCAAAATCCATCTTTATGCTTGTCTCTCTGCTCCTTTCCGCAGTTCTAAAATTTTATTCCAAGCAAAGTGTTTATACTAATTAGGGTGAATAATATTTTTTTCTATAAAGTATAAAGAGTGCAATTATTCACTTGACTTCCTCCAAATAAAGGCTATTCAAACACTGTTATAAAAGCGACTTCTAGACACAAAATGACCTAGTAAAAAAGATGAGTGACATATTTAAGCAAATATAGTGTCATTGTAGAAAATGATAAAGAGGACGATTACATTTACAATTTAGTAAAGCAAATATAGAAAAGAATACACCGCATTGTTCTTTCTCTTCACACACACACACACACACACACACACACACACACACACACACACACACACACACACACACACACACACACACACACACACACACACACACACACACACACACTTATACTTAAATTACCATGGTCAAGTTTTTAAGTTAAGATGTGTGTTACCAGAAAGGAGACAAACTGAGTCACTAAATAGCACTTATATGGAGAAATAAAAATTCTGTGTGAAGGTAAATTAGAAGTTTTTCTCTTTTCTTTTTTTTTCCTCTTTCTCGTCTTCTTCTATATTCTGTGAGAGGGAGAACATAAAAATGAAGCCATCTCTGTCCCAAACCTCTCCCACCCATGGGTCGGGAGAAGGGGTAGTCATCAGAGGACTTAAACAGAGAATCAAGAAGTTAGAGGAAATGGTTATAAGCCTTGATGATAAAATTCGGAATATGGATGGAGAAATGAAAGAGAATGAAACACTCAGAGAACAAATAAGATCTTTGGAGGAAGCAAATAAAGCACAAGGGCAGGAGAGAAAGGAACTAGAAAAAAGAATAAAGAAGCTGGAAGGGGAAAAGAGTCAACTAGAATCTAGAATTACTAAACAAGAAGATAAAAACAAACAGCTGAATGACAACCTAAAGGAATTAGATGTTAGTTCACTGCTCTCTTCTGAAAGAGACGAGATTGCTGCTTGGAATGTTCAGATTAAGGAAAACATTGAACAGTTCAGAAAAGAGTTCCAGGAGCTGAATATGGAAAATGATGCCATGAAAACGTCCTTTGCTGATGCACTAAAGGGGAATGTGGCAGTAAAAGAGGCTGTAAAGGTGGTGGCACTGGAAAACATACAAACAGTTGACTATAAAGAGACAGTAATCGAAAAAATGAAAGACGTTGTGATGGAAAGGGCAAACCCACTCATCAGACAGGCACTTGATAAGGAGAAGACAGTGGTAATCTCAGGCATAAGTGAATCCCAGGAGCCAACATGGCAGGGGAGACTTGAAGAAAATAAAGCTAACGTTGTAGACCTGATAAGAAAGCTTGGAGTAGTATGTGGTCCTGAGGATATTGTAAACATACACCAACTAGGTAAATATTCGAGGGAAGGAAAGCCGAGACCAACAAAAGTAACCTTTGAGAGAGGGGAGACATGTAGGGAAATATTGTTGAGAAAAAAAAGTCTAAAAGACCTTCAAGAATGCAAAGAAGTGTTCATTAGACGATACAGAACACAGGAAGAGATGGGAAAGATCAAAAACTTGTTGCAAGAGGCAAGAAGGTTAATTGATGAAAGAAATGAAGAAGAGAAGAAAAATTTTCGTTACAGAATACTTCCAGACAAAGGGGAGATAAAGAAGATAATGACAGAAGATCAGGGGATGGGGCCTCATTAAGATTGTTATACACAAATGCTGATGGATTAGCTGGTTAAGGCAGTAGAATTAAAAGATAGGATTCACAACAGTAAGGCAGATATAGTAGCAATTACAGAGACTAAGTTGAGTGAGGACATAAACAGTGTCACAGTTTTTCCTAAGGGCTTCAGAATACTAAGGGTCGAAAGATCTGAGAGGACTGGTGGAGGGATAGCACTGCTCATAAGTGAGAGGATTCAAGTTGAAGAAATAAACTTGGCTATAGAAAGTGAGTTCAGGGAATTTCTTGTTGCTCGCATAAATACTGGGTCAGAGAGCATTATAATAACTGTTGTATACAACCCACCAAGGAACCAAAATAGGCTTGAAATTTATGAGGAAAGTCATATAGGTACGATTGAAGTCATAAACTCAGTTGTTAACATGGCGCGGGAGAAAAAATGTAGGATTTTGATTATGGGAGACTTTAATCATAAAGAGATAGATTGGATAAATCTTGACCCACACAGTGGTGAGGACTCATTTGGGGCAAGATTCCTAGATTGCGTACAAGGGAACTTCCTACACCAACATGTAATGGAACCAACAAGAGCCAGGGGTGGGGATGAGCCATCACTACTTGATCTAGTGTTCACAGATAATGTGTTGGATATTGAAAATATTGAGTATGAACCACCAATTGGAAAGAGTGACCACTGTGTGTTGTTGATGGAGTATATCATTGAAGACATTCTTCCTGAGAGTAGAGGCACTGAGGACATGAGGAGGAACTATCCGAAAGGAGATTACATCATAATGAATGAGCTTTTTGCAGTTATTGACTGGAGACCCTTATTTTACAACAAATCTGTACAAGAAATGTATGACATCTTTTGTGAGAAATATGGGAAGATAGTAGATTGCTGCATACCTGTCACCAAAGTAGGTGTAATTCATGCCAGAGAGAAATGGTTCGATAATGGGTGTAAAAGAGCTAAGGAGTGGAGAGACAAATGCTGGAAAAGGTATAGGAGGAGAAAAAACATAAATGCCTGGCAAACCTACAAAAGAGCAAGAAATGACTACCTAAGTAAAAGGAGAGAGGCAGAGAGAGATTATGAGAGGGACATCACCAGGAAGGCTAAAGAAAATCCCAAGCTTTTCCACAGCTTTATCAGAGGAAAACTGAAGGTAAAAGAACAGGTTTTAAGGCTAAAGAGAGCGGATGGAAGCATCACTGAGACGGACGAAGAGATCTGCAAAGAATTGAACAAGGAGTTTCAGTCAGTATTTATAGTAGAAAATACCCCACCCCCTCAGATTGCAGTGATAGAAGCTCAAGGGCCGGTATTAGAGAACATCAACCTTACAGCCACAGAGGTATGCAAAGCGCTGATGGATTTAGATGTTCATAAAGCTACAGGTCCTGATGACATATCCCCTCATGTGCTTAAAAAATGCGCAAACACAATATCAGTGGCACTAAGTATCATATTTAAGGAGTCACTGGAGTCGGGGGAGATTCCAAGATGCTGGAAACAAGCAAATGTGATACCTATCTTCAAAAAGGGAAGGAGGGATACGGCTCTGAACTATAGACCAGTTTCCTTGACCAGCATAGTTTGCAAACTTATGGAGAAACTACTAAGGAAACATATCTCTCTTCACTTGGAATCCTTCAACTTTTTGTCAGTGAGGCAACATGGCTTCAGAGAAGGAAGATCAACAGTAACAAACTTATTAGAATTTTACGATGAGGTAAGCCAAATCTTACAGGAAAGAGAGGGCTGGGCAGATTGCATATTCCTAGACTTCCGGAAAGCGTTTGACACTGTTCCACATGGGAGACTTATTAGGAAGCTGCAATCAATGGCTAGAATGGGTGGAAATGTCTTGGAATGGATAAAAACTTACTTAGAAGGAAGGGAACAGAGGGTTAGAGTAAGACACTCAGTGTCTGAATGGAGAAGAGTTAGTAGTGGAGTTCCACAGGGTTCAGTTTTAGGGCCACTTTTGTTCCTTGTATATGTAAATGACCTACCAGAGTCTGTAAATTCATTCATGAATATGTTTGCAGATGATGCAAAGATTGTGAAGAAAGTAAAAAACGAGAACAATGGTAGAGAACTTCAGGAGGATCTAAATAATCTGCATGAGTGGTCAGAGAAGTGGCTAATGAAATTCAATACCTCAAAATGTAAGGTAATGAGAATGGGTACAAGTGCAAGAAGGCCCAAGCTTGACTACTCGGTGGCTGGAGTACAACTTCAAGAGACAGAAAATGAGAGAGATCTAGGAGTAAACATACTGGCAGATTTGTCTCCAGAAATACATATAAATGGCGTAGTAAGGGCAGCATATACATTCTTATCAAATGTAAGGGTAGCCTTCAGGCACATGGACAAGGAAATGTTCAGAAATATTTATGTAACCTATGTGAGGCCAAAACTCGAATATGCAGCCCCCTTTTGGAATCCGCACTTGAAAAAGCACATAGCTAAGCTTGAAAAAGTTCAAAGACATGCCACGAAACTGGTGCCAGAAATACGCAATCTCGGTTATGATGAGAGGCTGAGGGAATCAGACTTGCCATCACTCGAAGCTAGAAGAGTAAGGGGGGATATGGTGACAGTCTTTAAATTCCTTCATGGTTATGATAGAGTGGATAGGGATCGATATTTCGATATGGCTGGCTCTAGAACTAGAGGT
>JAXCGZ010013265.1:160000-162500 GCA_037179515.1 Halocaridina rubra | reverse complement strand
ATGATTCTCAGAGTTGACCTACCAAGGAATAGCGTTTTGAAAGGTTTCGATATTACTTTTTTTTACATATCTTGTATAGCTTTCCACTGTATTATAAACGTTTTTGTGAGTTGATTTATGAGGATGTGTGTGTTTGTGCGTGATTGTGTGTGTGTATGTGTGTGTGTGCGTGTATGTGTGTGTGCGTGTATGCGAATACCTCTCTGTGCACCAAAGAAGAAAAATCGTATGCTAGTAATTCCCCGTCTCATCATATCTTTGTTATAATACGCGAATGCATATAGCATTTTCCATTTCTTTGCTTATCGAATGTCAATATATCAACTATTTTCTCACAAAAAAGGGGGGTAGCTAAGTAAAAGAAGGAAACTTGTCTTTTTGTGTTGGGAAAAATACAAGGGAGGAGATCCCCATTCCCCTCACTCAGCTCCATTTACACAACACACAGGGAAACAAGGAGGGGGTTTTCTCCCCTCACACTCTCAGGCTGATATTAAGACGGGATCATAGATTGAGGATGATATCTAACATTAATTTACACTATAAATCCTTCGTAAATAATAAAGAACTACATCTACTTTTGATGAAAAAAAAAAAAAAATTTAAGGCTCATTCACAGAAAATGGGATCCAAAATCGATATGTGACTCGAGCCTTATATAAATCTTTAGGTAATGTGTTGTCATAACTCACTCTTTCACTTAAGGCCATTTTTTCTTACTCCATAATGGAGTCAAAAGAAAAAAACAACAACGTGAAATTGTAGTGGCATAGTGTATTTTCTTTCTTTATTTGGAGTGTTGTAGTGGTATGATATATGTCTTCTTTATTTATATATTAATGTATTTATTAATTGATATATATATATATATATATATATATATTTTCACTTTATTTATTAATAATTTTGTTGTTGTTGTAAAGTGATCCCTTAATTTTGCTTCTTTTTGTCATAACGAACTGTACATTGTTTTGGTTTTCTGTTGTCTTTTCAACATCTGAAGGATTCATAGGGATCTGGTGATAGGCTTTTAACAAATCAATTTTACTGAATATCTTTTTCTTGTAAAGCTTTAATGACACACTACTAATATGTGGTAAAGGATATTTATCTGGTTTGGTCAAAGTATTAAGTTGCCTAAAATCACCACATACTCTCCACTCTCCTGGCTTAGGTTTAGGAACTAAATGAATGGGTGAAGCCCAAGGTGATTTAGAGGGTTGTACAATACCCATATCCAACAACTGTTTCAATGCTTCCTTGGCAGCAGAATATTTGTCTGGAGCCAACGGACGACATCTAGCAAATGTCGGAGGAGAACTCCCTGTATCTATATAATGAAAAACATTAGAATTCTTGAAAGAATTATTAGCTGTAAGAGGCTTAACACAGGACAAGAGTGAGGGAAAATCTTGGAACAACTGTTGTACAGAATCAGGTAAATAGTTCAAATTATTAATCACATAAGAAACATTATGATTTGCAATATCACCTTTTACAGAACATTGTGTTATATTGTCATGTAAAGTTTTATTCTTACAATCAATAAACAATCCAAAATTGCAAAGAAAATCATTACCTAATAAAGGTGTACATACATCTGCAACAACAAATGTCCACTTAAATCGACGGCGCAACTGCCGAATATCAAGGTCAAGAATAATTTCACCATAAACTTTTATTGACTCACCAGTGGCCGTAGAAATATTAACTGCTGTTGGCCTTAATAAAATTTCTGAAACATACTTATATGGAATAATGGAGACTGCAGCTCCTGTATCCACAGTGAAGACCATGTCACTACAACCAATTTTGGCTACAACCTGTAGAAGTGGCAGAACAGAAGTGGCTGTAGCTACAATTTTCTCTTCTGTCTGCTTTATTAGTTTTCCGAACTAGGAAAATTCCGTGCGGGCGACGAGGACCTAGACGTTGATGCTGGGGACGGCGCTCTAGAAGAATCCTTCATCTGGATATTTTGAGATTTATTCGGCCATTGGCACCACGCCTTGCACCATTTAGCCCCAGTTCCATAATATAAATGGGCACGACAAACTTTTGGACGTTGATTTTGATGGAACGGTAGCACTCCTAGGCCTACAGGTGGATTCTTGGAAACTGATACATACTGGGATGTACTAGCTTGACGAGAAACTGACGACTGATCAACAACATTGATGGGTTTAGCCCTATTATTATTTTGAGAAAATACCACTAGTTCATCTGCAAGCTTGCCTAAAGCTGGTAAATCCATATTTTGCTGAGAGGCTAAAACTGCCGAAATACTACTGGGAACTGCTTGCAAGAATTTATGTTTCACTAGGTCATCTGTTACTCTTAATTTAGAAGCAGTTCTGCGAATTTCTTCAAAATAAACTGAAGGCTTGCCATGCATTACTGTATTACTTATCAAATCATTGAAAAGTTCAGGCTTGGTCTGTTCAAAAAGATTTGTGAGGTATGCTTTAATTATATCATAGTCTCTCCTATTTAAAGTGTC
>JAXCGZ010013265.1:145000-147500 GCA_037179515.1 Halocaridina rubra | reverse complement strand
AATACACTCCACAAGGCCTCTATCAACCTCTGTCATGTGCTTTTTCTAAATCCATGAAGGCCCAAAAAGTGTCCCTACCGATCTCCAAGAAATTCTCACGCACCCGTCTTCCAAGAAAAGCCTGATCCACACATTCTCTTCCTCTCCTGAACCCACACTGCCTTTCCCCAGTCAATGTCTCAGTACCTTTCCTAATTCTCTCAATTATCACTCTGACATATACCTTACCAACTACACTCAACAAATTAATACCTCTAAGACTACAGCACTTTTACTTATCTCTTTTCCCTTTATAAAGTAGAACTACATATACACTTCTTCAATCAACTGGGACCCTCCCTTTTCCTGAAACATACATTCAACAACCTAACCATCATTTTACTAATACCTCCCTACCTTTTGAAAACCATTCAACATGACACCTATCAATACCTCTCTCTCTCTCTCTCTCTCTCTCTCTCTCTCTCTCTCTCTCTCTCTCTCTCTCTCTCTCTCTCTCTCCTCTCTCTCTCTCTCTCTCTCTCTCTCTCTCTCTCTCTCCTAGCGCGCGCGCTACATATATATATATATATATATATATATATATATATATATATATATATATATATATATATATATATATATATATATATATATATATATATATATGTATATATATATATATATATATATATATATATATATATATATATATATTATATATATATATATATATATATATATATATATATATATATATAATCTTACGGTAAACTATATTCTATTCGTTCATAATTATTTTACTTGCTATGATGAGTATTTATACCTTGCTCATGGGAATAATGTCTTAGAGGATGTGATGACTCAAAATATGGGAGAGGATTGATTATTACGAATTTAGTTTTTTCTGGCGACCACAAAAATGATTCGAGTTTATCCATATTTCTGCTTGTAAGCGTCCCCCTTTAATTAATTTTAAAGAAATATATATCAAAGCAAAACCTTTGCAACGCTTTTGATTAATAATAAAAATTCTTACGCCATTATAATGATATAACTATTTTCCTGATTTCATCCAAAGAAAGGATATTTTATTTTTAAGAAAGAAAGATGGTTGTCGCATTTAAACAAACATATTGTTATTGTACAGAGTGAAAAAGACGACGACAAACTTAACAATTTAGGAAAATCTATATAAACAAGTGTGTATTACATTCATAATCCGATTTACTATTATATATATGAAAAAACAAACACTTTGATGATTTCACACTAACTGTAGCATCCCTTACACTAGTAACTAACACTTACCTAGTCAATAAAAACTTATTTCCCAAATTTTAAAAAAAATATGTTCGTAAAATTATAACCATCCTAGATTCAGATATAATTATTCAGCTGTTATACACTTTCTATATTACAAACCCAATGAAAAGTAACGTCCAATGAAAAATAACGTTTATCATAAAGACTGCTTGAGAGGTAATTGGAATTGCTTAAAGTTCCCGTAAATTTGCCTGCCATACCCAGGTACATTTCAAAATTTTCCATAGCAGAGTCTAGTGCATTATCTCAAAGGCCAATTTGGCTATATCAATTCCGCGACCGAAACCAAATAATTTACAGCATGTTTCCCATGTCTTTTATTCGTTAAATTTTCATTATCATCAATATTTGCTCATCTGGACTCATTCTCTCTATTTAATCTTTCTTTCTTTCTTACATTCATTTTTTGGTGTCCTGTTACATTCTATCTAAATATTATTTCTCGCAACAATCATTGCACAAATTCATTCCAGAGATATTACAGTCTACAAAACCGAAGCTGGCCTCGTGTCAACACTCTGTATAATAAAGATCTATATCACTGTTTATGTTTCCCTAATGATGTTGACAGGTATACCTTCCTTTTGTTGTAGGAGCTAATATTTGTATGATATATTTAAAGCCTTATTTTAATTTCATTTTGCATAATATTTTAAATGTAAACAGAATGACTAAGTACATTTTAGCTCAAGGAAAATGTCATAATGGTTACGGCGGCTTAGATTCTATATCCTCTTTAGCAGGAAACATATTCGCTTATCATCATTTAAGTGGTAGAGTATGTGGAATCGAAACGTGATACGCTTGACACACGCATGTACGATACCGCACCGATGTATTAAGATGGGAAGCATAATACCCTGGCTCCAACCTGTCCACGTAAATCTCATTCGAATGAAGATTAATAGAGACACTCAAAGTGCCCCCCCAAAAAAATAAATCCTTTCCTAGACAAAAAAAATGAAAGAAAAAAGTATGATTTAGATAGCTTCATTCGTTCATGTCATACAGGAAAAAAATTACAGGTTACATATTTTTAAGGCTTTTTATATTTCTCTTTCATATTTGCATCGAACACAGTTATTGGTAAAGGGCATTTATACTCACTTAAATTCAGGATATAGGTTTTGTTTGTAACTTCCGTTTGACATATTAAACCTTTCACTTCAGATAAAATGATTGTAAACGAATTTTA
>JAXCGZ010013265.1:140000-142500 GCA_037179515.1 Halocaridina rubra | reverse complement strand
ATTATCATTATTATTATTATTATTATTATTATTATTATTATTATTATTATTATTATTATTATTATTATTATTATTATTATTATTATTTTATTATCATTATTATTATTATTATTATTATTATTATTATTATTATTATTATTATTATTATTATTATTATTATAATTATTATTATTATTATTTTTATTATTATTATTATTATTATTATTATTATTATTATTATTATTATTATTATTATTATTATTATTATTATTATTATTATTATTTCATAGTTCTTATTTCTAATTTGTCTAACATAGTATTTCACAATACGCATAACTAATCAGTAGTTTTGTTTTCTTTATCCAAAGCTCATTGTACTACAATTGCTATAAATAAACTCTCCAAAACTCTTTTTCTCTAATTCTGCATTTTCATACTCTATTTTTCTAGGTTTTGCTAGAAAACAACTCTCTCTGACAGTTGTGCTATCCTGTCAGTATTTTCACCTAAGAAACACAAACAACCTTTCCTAATTACTAATCATATGAAACCTTATCATAGACCAGCCATCGTTATTAATGTTGTTGTCTCAAGTATATTACATCTATTTTTAGTGAACTGCCAATCTCTTACCTTATTTTCCTTCTTTTTTCTCTTTTTCTGTACTTTCTTTCATGTTTTTTTCTTTCTCACATTCTTTTCTTCCTTCAACATATATTTGCTTATTTATTTATTCATTTATTTGTGGTGTTCATTTCTTCCTTTCTTCATTTAACTCTTTAAGTAAATACTTTCAAAAGCATTATTATTATTATTATTATTATTATTATTTTTATTATTATTATTATTATTATTATTATTATTATTATTATTATTATTATTATTATTATTATTATTATTATTATTATTATTATTATTATTATTGTTATTATTATCATTATTATTATTATCATTATTATTATTATTATTATTATTATTATTATTATTATTATTATTATTATTATTATTATTATTATTATTATCGTTATTATTATTATTATTATTATTATTATTATTATTATTATTATTATTATTATCATTATTATTATTATTATTATTATTATTATTATTATTATTATTATTATTATTATTATTATTATTATTATTATTAGTATTCCTAAAAATAAAATAAAATACTAAAATGTAGAGCATAAAGAAAATTTTTATTAAATTTTTGTGCTCACAGAAGAGAATCACTTCTTAATATTCGGCAGTTAATAACATGCATTTAATCACACTGCATTTCATCCAATCGTTAAACACCAAAACTGTCAAGCATCAAAAGATAAAGAAAATATTTATAAAGCAATTTGATTTTTTACCCAGCGTTTTCAAAGTCAAACCCATGGTTTAATAACTATATCAGTAGCACTATTGATGATTTATCTGTTACAGTCAGAAAAAAAATTTAATTATTTTCTACTTTAAAAAAATCAATGTTGCTCTTTGGTGCTCTTTGGTTAGCTTGTTACATTGCAGTTCACTTAATATCTACAGATAAATATTTTCTAAGTATTTTATTCTGCTTAGAATAAAGCAATATTTATATCAATGTGGTGACACACATAAGATTGTTGACAAAAGTACTAATAAATTATTTTTTTAATATACAAGAATCCCAAAATAATTATCACTTTACTGATTAACATCTGTAATAATAGAAACAAAATACTTTCAGTGTTTGGCCTGTAAAGGAGCTTACTTAAGTGAGTCCATTGGAAAAGAGGATTACAGAACACAAGAAGAGAGGTCTCCGACAGAGCCAAGATACCCTTAGCATTCAAAACACATGTAGGGAAAAATGGTCATAACATAAACTGCAAAAGGATCGATTACTATATAGAAATATTGGTTAATACAAGTGGAAGACCATGGAATTAACCATAATATAAAATTCACTCCCCAATTAATCATAACAGCGGGTATGTGAAACCCACAATTGACAGACTGAGTACGTCTATGCTAACTACTAAGAATATTATTCTCATAGAGTTGTCATCTGGCCTAGATATCCAGACTGCCACGGGAGAATGTTTTAAAAGGGTATGATATTATTATTTTTTCTTTTTATATGTCTTGTAGTTTTCCCTCTATATATGAAATTATTGTTGTGATTCCATTTATTAGCATAAGTGTGTGTGTGTGTGTGTGTGTGTGTGTGTGTGTGTGTGTGTGTGTGTGTGTGTGTGTGTGTGTCCGTTCTCTTACCTCCTTGAGTAATTAACAGTCTCATTATATCTTTGGTAAAATTACTAATGCATATAGCATTTGTCATTTCATCACCTATCGAATGTCAGTTATCAACCATTCTTTCACTAAAAAGTACTTCCATGCAGCCTAAAAAGGAGTTTTCTTACGAAGCTTTAGACTATGACCTCTAAGTCCAGAGATACCAGTAACTAAGTCACGTTTCATAATAACTTGTCAGCACCATGAGGGAAATTTATAACCATTACCATAGCTTACCCTCTCTTCAAGCGTC
>JAXCGZ010013265.1:127500-135000 GCA_037179515.1 Halocaridina rubra | reverse complement strand
TCAAGATGAGATAGATTTTAAAAATATTTTCGTAAATATGCATTCTTTACGTCTTAATCTAAATAGATTTTTCAAGTATCTTAACATGGCAGGCGTGAATAGTTAGTATTTTTGAGTTAAGACATATTAATACCACTTCATATTTTTCATAACTTCTATATTTTTAAGAGTTTTCCATGCCTGTCCATAAAGTATATAAATCAATATTATTTCGTTCCGCTGATTCATATGAATTACTATGAATTACTATGGATGTTCTGGGTATTCATTTAGATGGCGATCATCTCATTCATCTCAAGTACCCTTGCAGAAGCTATGATAGGACATTTTATTTTCTGAAAAAGAATATCAATTAGCAAAATATATATGAAAAAAATATTCCCTCCATATTATATCTTTTATTTTTCCTTTCATTTCAACCGGAAACTCAAGATTTAATATCACGCAAGAAAAACTTCCAATATCTCCATTCCATTTGTTTTCCTCTCATAGCCTTTCCAGAGATATTTTTCCTTGCATAATAATACAGACATTTCATATATATATATATATATATATATATATATATATATATATATATATATATATATATATATATATATATATATATATATATATATATATAATATTATCTAAATACTGGGATTGAACCAATACATCATTTTATATCTTTTCAAAATGTTAATGATTACCTTTTCAATAGACGATTACAAACTCAAAAAGCTCATTAATATTCTATTGCAATAAATGATCTCTTCCATTTTGAGCTGTGAAATAATCTATATAACAAAGAATACTGCTGTAGTAAAATACGTCTTTTGAGAAATGTAAACATATTAATAAAACCGATTGATTAAAATGTGAACTTTCAAATGGAACATCTATTTGAAATGTGAACTTTCAAATGATACAAATATTTGAAATGTGAAATTTACAATGAAACATTTATTATTATTATAGAATATTTATTGTGACCTATTAAATAATACAGATGTAATAAAACGCAGTAACGGGTTTTAATCAAATAAAAGTAATGCATTATGAAGCATGTTTCCAAATGTCATGTTGCAAAACATGTGTTTCCCCTACCCACGTGCAAGATAATGTAATCTAAAGTAAATTTATATATTTTCATTCACTTCACCTTCCCCTCTCTCTCTCTCTCTCTCTCTCTCTCTCTCTCTCTCTCTCTCTCTCTCTCTCTCTCTCTCTCTCTCTCTCTCTCTCTCTCTCTCATCTATCTCTCTCTTTCTCTCTCTCCATAAAAAACTCTGACAAAGAAATTCTATAATGACAACGCAATAAAAATACAAAGGTTCGAACGTTAGCTCAGAGTTTATGGTAAGCTTCGCAAATTTCTTTTTCTCCTTTCTTCTTTGTTATTTACTGGGGATTTTTAAATTGGAAAAGTTTTTTTGTGTGTGTATGTGTGTGTATGGGAGATTCGTTCATTTATGTGCGGTTGTGTTGGTATGCTTAATAATGAATTAGAGAAAATGAGAGAGTTTTACATAAACTTCCGAAATATGCTGGTATTATTATTATTATAATCATTATTGTCAATATAATTTTTATTATTATAATTATTACTATTACTATTATTATTGTTGTTCTTGTTGTTCCGGTTTTACGTCACGGACTCCCTTTTCTACCAAGGGCTAGGACGGTTGCCTTCTTGCGAAGGACTTGCATTGGCAGATGTAGTCGTTACCCTGAGTGCATGCCCTTGCTAACCTCAGACCGTAACGGGGGTCGAACCCTCGACCTGACGCCTCAGAGTCGCGGACGCTACCGGTTGAGCCACTGTGAGTACTATTATTATTATTATTGTTATTATTATTATTATTATTATTATTATTATTATTATTATTATTATTATTATTATTATTATTATTATTATTATTATTATTATTATTATTATTATCATTATTATTATTATTAATATCATTATTATTATTATTATTATTATTATTATTATTATTATTATTATTATTATTATTATTATTATTATTATTATTATTATTTTGAGGAATGAGTAGAATTTGGAGGGCTCTAACAAACAATTTCATTTAAAGTAGAATGTCAATAAGGTGAAGTGATTTAATTTTTTTAAGTGCATTAATGCAACTGCCTCTGCGTGCTGTAATACTGTTAAGGTGTGAATTGCACTTCAATTGCTCTGAAGTTGATAAATCCTATTTTTAATACAGTGATTTAGCCAATGAACATGATTCCATAATTGGTATAACAATCTATGAAATAATAATTTTATGAACGCATATAGTCTGATGTAGATCTGTTGACTGTGGATAAACAAACGTTGCTGTACATCAGGAAATCTACTATGATCTATATGAATATATTTACTCTCACGTAAATATATTGACTGTTGATATATACACAGTTCTGTTAATGTGTACACGCTTCTGTAAATAAATGTAATCTGGGTCCTTTATGTACATCAGAAGTGTTGCCATGATACTAACACTGTGCATAAATATTCCTTCTGGATGTATAGCTGCCTCATTTGAATTTTTTTTTTCAATAAAAGGCATTCATGCAACATTAATAATATGATTATTGAATAGAGATGTTATATGTCCACACCAAATTATTCATAACAGTAATTTTCAGCTCACTATTTTCTAGAAAAGTACTCAAGACGTTGATGTTTTTTTTCTAAGTAGATAAAACATTAAAATGAAAGGAGTGTTATTAATCTAATTAAGCAATGCAATTAAAATATAAGGTATACTCATAAAAACTAATAAAGAAACATAACAGCTGTAACGCATCAGTGTCTGTATTACTAATTTTGTTTTGTAATGACAGACAAAAAAATTAGACTCACGAACTGCACTTCATTTGCGGAAATAATGAGTTACAAGAATATTTATAGAGAAAATTAAGATTATAATATGTGATAGAAATTTGTAAGTATTATCGAAGTATCAACAAGAAGATAAATGTGATACATATGGACGAATGAATAAGTCATCCATCTTTTACATATCGCCCTTCTTTTACGAGCGTAGTAGTAGAATTCTTGTCTCGGTAAATGACGGACCCATGTTCGACCCTATGGTGGGGCAATAGGAAAGGCAGGCAACATCAATGCCACAGTTTCAATAAGTCTTTGTTCATCCTAAAATGGGGACTAATAATAACACATAAAGCGTAAAATATAGAATAAAAGAAATATCAAGAATACCATATCAAAGACCTATACGCAATAGTGACCAAAATATCTTCAGATAGAACTTAGAAATACGAAAGTATTTAGCTCTCTTTATGTGATATGTTAAATAGTATTACCATAAGTTTTTTTTTGTATTGCAACTAAAAATTAAACTGGCAAAGCAACTTTTTGATTTTTTTTTTAACGCGCATTGCATGAAGTAATGAGAATTGACAGTAACTGGCCAATTGAACGCTGCAGGAGAGAGAATTGTGTCTAAATCTCTTTTGTTTGTTCGTTCACTTGGTACAATAGGCTTTCATCTTGTGCATAGGATTTCTCTCAACAGTTGAGAGAGAGAACACTATCACAGGTTTATTGATGTGTTGAAGTCTAAGGAAACTGAATTCAGTGACGATTGCAGTGAATCGAAATATATTTCTCAGGCAAAAAAAAAAAATGATTATATTCCTCTTCTTTTCTGTTTTGTTGTTATTATTATTATTATTATTATTATTAATATTATTATTATTATTATTATTATTATTATTATTATTATTATTATTATTATTATTATTATTATTATTATTATTATTATTATTATTATTATTATTATTATTATTATTATTATTATTATCATTATCATTATTATTATTATTATTATTATTATTATTATTATTATCATTATCATTATTATTATTATTATTATTAGTTTTATTATTATTATTGCTATTATTATTATTATTATTATTATTATTATTATTATTATTATTATTATTATTATTATTATTATTATTATTATTATTATTATTATTATTATTATTATTATTATTATCATTATTATTATCATTATTATCACTATTATTATTATTACTTACATTATATCTCATATTTCCCTATGAGCATTATTTAACGAAGCAACCAAAGGCAAGTATTGCAAATTTTTTTTTTCAAATGAAAATGTAATTACTCTCCTAATTGTGCTAATATGATAGGAGCGTGTATGACAAAGTATGGTTAATAAATGAGTATGTTTTTTTCCTTCATGTACTTGCACGTGTGGTACTACATATAAGTGTGTTGGATTTTTAAGTCTAGATTCTAATCTGGCTTTAAAAAAACTTCTCTTGATATTTTCTTCCACATACATAAAAAAAAATAAGAAATAACTAACTATAAGTAATTTTATTTATTAAATTACGATACAAAAATAATTCCCATTTAAGAAAAAAATAAAGACATTTGCATAAAACACAAAAGCAAGATTACGCTTTTGCTATTGCAGTTGCCAAAAGTGTGAATGTGAAAAATCTCTCACACATCCATACCCGGAACCAAGCAAAGAAACTTTTGCAGTCTCTGATTTTTCGCCCGGCGAAACTCCAATACCTCGGGAGTTGGAAAACGGACGGAGAGAGGACAGAATAATGGGACGAGTGAAGATAAAGAAAATGGATGAATGCATCAATTGAAAGCAAGAAGATAAAGACTTGAAGGAAAAGTAGAAGACAAAGCGCAATGAAGGAAAGAATAGCGATCCGTGACTTAATAGTGATAACTTTGCTTATAATACACACTCAATGAACATAAACCAAAATAGTGACAAATATTATGAGGATTCATTATTGTTTAAGAAACTGTGGGTTAAAGGATTTGTCTTAAGAAAAGTATGGAAATAAGAGTTAACATGATCTATTAAGGAGAAAGATTATGATTAAAAAACGAGGTAAGATTTAATGTAGAAAGGTTGCAAAAGTTTTTAAAATAACATTTATCGTTTGCATTGTGTCTTCTATCTCATATAAACTGCTCAACTTGTTTTTCAGACTGAAACTCCATTTTATCAAAAACCTTGATTTCGTCATCCGCCAATTCACTTCTTTGTCTTCCTGGCAATTCTAACATCACGTGTTTATGTTGCATTATTTAAGTCTTTCTCTTATTAAAGGTGCCAGGCACCTCTTGTCTAAAACTAGTGCCAACTATTCCTCTGACGTCTAATTACAGTCTTTCATACTGTGTGTCTCAAAACTTTTCTGATTTACTGAAACTTCTGTTATCGGCAGAGACTTTGTAATTATCACAATATCCTTGCATTACTATCAGTCTTTCTCTCTTTGACTTATTTACTGTTTTATAGCGTCTGTAGTCACCGTGGCTCAGGCGGTAGCTTCCGCGACTCTGAGGCGTCAGGTTGAGGATTCGCGCCCAGTCACGGTCTAAGGTTAGCAAGGGCATGCCGTCAGGGTAACGATTACATTTGCCAAAACAAGTCCTTCGCAAGAAGACAACCGTCCTAGCCCTTGGTAGAAAAGGGAGTTTGTGACGTAAACCCGGAACTGTTTTATAGCGTCTGGTAGAAACGATCTTATTAGATCAGGATTTTCTGGAGTCTCTCTTTTAGAAGCAGTAATTATTTCAGTGAAGAAAAGAGAGAGAAATGTTTCGTCACTTACGACAAAGTTAGACTAATCAAACTTTTGAAAATATTTTATTTTACAAAAACTAAATTAATAATAATGGATTATTTATTAGATCACACAGTAATCTCATTAATCTTGAAGTTATTTTCACAAAATTAATTCATTCAAAAACTTTTATACTCTACAGATAACTTTCTCCATGTGTGTATTTCTATCAAAGCTGCAAAGCCACAACTCTATAAATACACTCTCTTAGAACCTAATTTTCTAATGCTTTAATACCAACTCTTGTCAAGATGACACCGTCAATTTCGCTAATATATGACGCATAATCTAAGTATTGAAATTTGTTATGGAATTAAAAATCATATTTATAATGTTTTGATACTGATGCCATTGGAGGTAATTATCTGTTATATACATTTGTTTCGTTAATACACCTATACTAATATTCATATGAGTCTTTATTTCTTCAGTTTCTATATTTCTTATGAGTGTAATATGGGAACATGCAAGAAAATTGCTGTCATCTGCCCCGGGCACCAAGAAAACACTGAGACGAAGAAAAAGTAGAACTATAAGGACAAGGCAAAAATAAGGAATTGATAAACAGACAGGTTTAAGAATAGTCCAAGAATGAAGGTCTAGAAATATGGCAGGATTAGGCCCCTGGATGACGATTGATCAGCTGTTTGAAGAAGAAAAGTTATATGGGTTAAGGAAGACAGAAGGAGGAAGTGAGTTCCAGTGTCTGGGGATGGAAGGGAAGAAGCAGTCACTGCACCGACAAATCCGCGAGCTACAAATCTCTACACAGTACCTGTGAGCCGAAGCAGCTTGGCGAGTGTTCCGTGACCTTGCCAACGGAGGACGGATGCAGTTTGCAAACTCATCAGAGCAGCGATGGAAGTAGTAACGATAAAAAAAAATATTTAGAGATTTCTTTCACAATAATACAATGATAAACACCATCAAATTTTATTTAAAAGTTATAAATATTTCTTATGATAGGCAAAAAGCATAACCTTAGTCCTTTTACCTCTTAGATGCTGTCACTAACGATGTGAAGCATTTCTACAGGAAAGACGTTTATCTCAAATATTTTCTTCTGAAAATATGTAAACCATGGCAACACTCTCTACAAATATTAATATTTGTATTATCTTATTGCTTGTTTCCCACCGTCTACCACATATTTTTCTACTGATGATGTATTTTAACCTTCCTACATAATCCAAAATTTAATTCATTGATTTTTCATTTGCCACCATCATCAAAATTTTCTTGTACTGATGATTTATCTTAACCTTCCTATATGATCCAGAATTTAATTTGTTGATTTTTCAGTCACATAGAGGAAATCATGATTATTTAGCATTTTGCCGTTCTAATGAACATTTATGAACTATGAGATTTTCCTTCGTAAATTCTAATTTACCACTTTCCTGTTTTATTTTGGTGGCATGGCAAAATATCTATTCTTTCCCAGGCAACAAATGATGAATTAAAAATTCTTGTCTTTTTTTTCTAGTCTTCTATTTATATTCATAGCTGACCACAAATAAGACACTTCTCTGTTTTCTCGAGCACTAATGATATGATCTGCCTCTTACTTAATACTTGACATGATCTGCCTCTTAGTTAATACTTAACATAATCTACCTCTTAGTTAATACTTGACATGATCTTCCTCTTAATTACCACTTGCCACAAAGTAGTTTCCAATTCCTTCTCTACACTTTTAAAAAGAAACTACTCGTATACCCCATATGTTATATGTTACCACAACACTCGATATTGTAGTAACACCCATACGTGAGAGAACCACATCTGTTGGAGGTAGGATCTCATTGCAAATTCCATAACCTCTTCTTCGGAGCAGCCCTCCCTGATCTGAAA
>JAXCGZ010013265.1:112500-115000 GCA_037179515.1 Halocaridina rubra | reverse complement strand
TGAGAGTTAGGAAAGACAAAAGAAGGAAGCGAGTTCCAGAGGTGGATGTGGATAGGAAGAAGCAGTCGCTGCACCGACTAATCCGCTAGTTACAAATCTCCACGTAGTTCCTGAAAGACGGGGCTTGGCGAGTGTTACACTGCTTTCGCAGCAGGGGAGGGATGTAACTCACCAATACATCAGAGCAGCGATGGAAGGAGAAACGTTAATAAGGAGAAATTGATGATACCTTACAGGAAAGAGAAAGAGACTTTAAATTTGCAGTAAGAGAAAGGTTATTGATGAGTGTGACTGCCTTAGACTCAACCCTATCAAAGAGATAAGTATAGGAAGAGGTACCTTAGATGTGCGAGCTGTATTCTAAGCAGGGACGGATGAGATCTTTATCGATTTTAAGTAACTGTAAAAAGGAAAAGTAATGATGAAACTGAAACAAAACTCCCAATTTCTTTTTACGCTAATTTAGAAAATTGAAATATGTGATACCTCCAAGACAATATAGAGGCTATCTGGATGCCTAACATGTTGATAAGTAAGATGGTAAATTTCGCTAGCTTCGAAAACATTAGGAGGAGAAGACAAAGGGATAGTCAGAAACTGTGTCTTCGAGGCGTTAAATTTAACTAAATTTTGGGTCTTCCACTTAGATACTCTCTGTAAATCGGAGTTGAGAGTTGAAGAGTCATACGAGGCTGATAACTACTAGCAGATGAAGCTTGTGAGGATAAGGCAGGAGTAATATGAAGGGCAGGATCGTCGATATAGGCGTGGAGAAGAGAGAAGGATAGGGATTGGAGCAGATCGTTGATAGAGAGAAGGAAAATAGTAGGTGAAAGGACAAATTATTATTATTATTATTATTATTATTATTATTATTATTATTATTATTATTATTATTATTATTATTATTATTATTATTATATTATGTTTATTATTGTTATTATTATTATTATTATTATTATTATTATTATTATTATTATTATTATTATTATTATTATTATTATCATTTTTATTATTATTATTATTATCATTATTATTATTATTATTATTATTATTATTATTATTATTATTATTATTATTATTATTATTATTATTATTATTATTATTATTATTATTATTATTATTATTATCATTATTATTATTATTATTATTATCATAATTATTATTATTATTATTATTATTATTATTATTATTATTATTATTATTATTATTATTATTATTATTATTTTTATGATTTTTATTATTATTATTATTATTATTATTATTATTATTATTATTATTATTATTATTATTATTATTATTATTATTATTATTATTATTATTATAACTATTATCATTATTATTATTATTATTATTATTATTATTATTATTATTATTATTATTATTATTATTATTATTATTATTATCGTTATTGTAGTTGTTGTTGTTGGTGTTGTTGTTTTTGTTGTTGTTGTTGTTATTGTTGTTGTTTTTGTTGTTGTTGTTATTGTTGTTGTTGTTGTTATTATTATTGTTATTATTATTACTATTATTACTATTATTATTATTATTATTATTATTATTATTATTATTATTATTATTATTATTATTATTATTATTATTATTATTATTATTATTATTACTATTATTATCATTGTTATTATTATTGTTATTATTATTATTATTATTATTATTATTATTATTATTATTATTATTATTTTTTTTTTTTATTATTATCATTATTATTATTATTATTATTATTATTATTATTATTATTATTATTATTATTATTATTATTATTATTATTATTATTATTATTATTATTATTATTATCATTATTATTATTATTATTATAATTATTATTATTATTATTATAATTGTAAAGAATATAAAGAAGGAATTTATTTTTTCGAAATCACAATACTATTAATTCTGACATGACGAAATTGTGCCATATTACTGTATTTTTTTCCAGGGAGGCACTTTGCTAGTATTAATCACAAGCACAGATACCTCTCTGCACCGAATTTTAATTAAAATGAATTCTTGTCAAGGTCATGATAATTTCTGTATATTCATATTACTCTAAGAAAATACCTCGATGGATATATATTCATGTAACCAAATAAGCACATTACATATGTGAAAACATGAATCATTTTTACCTCGACCAGGACTTGAACCTGGGACTTATAATTACTAAGCCAAAGTATAACCAACTACACCACAGAAGTGAAAAGGAAACAGACTTTATAGCTTATATTTGCTATACTAGGAATGAACGCATCCTATCTGAATGCCACTATGTTCATAATACAGTTTTCTCAACATCACTCGTGGTTTAGTCTTCGCATTTAATTCAACTCCCAATCTCATTCGGGACCAACAATAACCAAATAAGCACATTAAGTATGTGAAAACATGATATAAGCTGTAAGGTCTGTTTCCTTTTAACCTTCTGTGGTGTAGTTGGTAGTGCCTTGGCTTAGTAATTATAAGTCCAAGGTTCAAGTCCTGGTTG
>JAXCGZ010013265.1:97500-102500 GCA_037179515.1 Halocaridina rubra | reverse complement strand
CCCGCCACGGTCTGAGGTTAGCAAGGGCATGCACTCAGGGTGAGGATTACATTTGCCAAAACAAATCCTTCGCAAGAAGGAAATCGTCCTAGCCTTTTGTAGAAAAGGGAGTCCGTGACGTAAAATTCAATCAATCAATCAGAACAAAAAATATATCCTAATATGAGCAATGCATGTATATCCCTCATACCCACTGGAGTTGCTTCCGGGTGAAGCCATTTATGCAAATCCTGTTGGATAAACTGAATTATTAACTTTGGGCAACAATACCACTGAATCTGTGTACGATGCACAACATAACAGTTCAGGATGTGATCACACTTCCAGATGTTTAGTATAATTCAAAATACTTTCGAATGCAATACGATTCCCATTTGACTTCTTAAAGAGAGAGAATGTTTAAAAAGTGGTGTTCATATTGCATGAATAATAACTTACCATTATCAATGCCGTGTTTATTTTATTTATGTACTAAAAGTTCTGTCACTCATTATTGTAGATGATGAGATTGTGTTCGATTACGTATCGTTGTACAACATCCCTATATAGCAACTTTGCCCCAAGAATCTTGTTTTTTTTTTCCTGTTTAAAGGTTTTATGCAAACCACATCAATTATGTAGTGAGCAATCACCCATGTATTGACAGACTTTCGTGATGAATGACTCAGAGTACTTTGCTAATCATGAATAATGAACCCCTACATAAAGCAAAATGCTAAATGATAGAAAAGTCTTTATTATATCTAAAGCATAGGAAAATACGCAAAATCATATAAACTCTCCAATATTACAATATTATGTAAGACATGAGCAACTGTCTTAGTGATGCTAATTTCATGTATCATTCACGGAGTGGGAAAGGTCAAGATGGACCCATGGAATGTAATGGTTGCAACACTGAGGCTGACACAGTAGTGTAAAACAGGGTTGTGTTGTGCATGACATTGTCTTTAAGTTAAGAAAAAAAAATGAGCTAGGTATCTAATATATATACTGCATATATATATATATATATATATATATATATATATATATATATATATATATATATATATATATATATATATATATATATATATATATATATATATATATATATATATATATATATATATATATATATATATATATATATAATATATATATATATATATATATATATATATATATATATATATATATATATATATATATATATATATATATATATATATATATATATATATATATATATATATATATATATATATATATAGACGAATGCTATCACGGTTAAGTTCATCTAGTCTAATCTTAATAGATCTATGACAAGTACTGAAAAGTAAAGGAAATACATGAAATATTTTGTTTCTATTATGCTCTATCAATATCATATCGTGCACAATCACACACTCACACAGACACAAGCAAACAAACACACACACACGCACACAAACACCTTTTGGAATCCGCACTTGAAAAAGCACATAGCTAAGCTTGAAAAAGTTCAAAGACATGCCAAGAAACTGGTGCCAGAAATACGCAATCTCAGTTATGATGAGAGGCTGAGGGAATTAGACTTACCATCACTCGAAGCTAGAAGAGTGAGGGGGGATATGCTGACAGTCTTTAAATTCCTTCATGGTTATGATAGAGTGGATAGGGATCGATATTTTGATATGGCTGGCTCTAGAAATAGAGGTCATAGTTTGAAGCTTCGTAAGAAAACTTCTTTGCAGGATGTAAGGAAATACTTTATCAGTGTAAGAGTAGTTGATAATTGGAATTCGCTAAGCGAGGAGGTTGTTAATGCTATCTCAATCCATAATTTTAAGGACAGGTATGATAAGTATCACTAAGTATGAAATGGAACCGATCAGGAGACGGGAAGATACGAGCTTTGGGCTATTTCCCGTAAACACAATTAGGTAATCACAATTAGGTAATCACACAAACACGCACACACGACACACATATAAACAAACACACAAACACACACACGAAACTGGTGCCAGAAATGCGCAATCTCGGTTATGATGAGAGGCTGAGGGAATTAGACTTGCCATCACTCGAAGCTAGAAGAGTAAGGGGGGATATGGTGACAGTCTTTAAATTCCTTCATGGTTATGATAGAGTGGATAGGGATCGATATTTCGATATGGCTGGCTCTAGAACTAGAGGTCATAGTTTGAAGCTTCGTAAGAAAACTTGTTTGCAGGATGTAAGGAAATACTTTTTCAGTGTAAGAGTAGTTGATAATTGGAATTGGCTAAGCGAGGCGGTAGTTAATGCTATCTCAATCCATAGTTTTAAGGACAGGTACGATAAGTATCACTAAGTCTAAAAATGGAACCGATCAGGAGACGGGAAGATACGAGCTTTGGGCTCTTTCCCGTAAACACAATTAGGTAATCACAATTAGGTAATTAGGTAATCACACACACACACACACACACACACACACACACACACACACACACACACACACATATATATATATATATATATATATATATATATATATATATATATATATATATATATATATATATATATATATATATATATATATATATATATATATATATATATATATATTTATATATATATATATAAATATATATATATATATATATATATATATATATATATATATATATATATATATATATATATATATATATATATATATATATATATATATATATATATATATATATATATATATATATATATATATATATATATATATATATATATATATATATATATTATATATATATATATATATATATATATATATATATATATATATATATATATATATATATATATATATATATAAATATATATATATATATATATATATATATATATATATATATATATATATATATATATATATATATATATATAAATATATATATATATATATATATATATATATATATATATATATATATATATATATATATATATATATATATATATATATATATATATATATATATATTTATATATAAATATATATATATATATATATATATATATATATATATATATATATATATATATATATATATATATATATATATATATATATATATATATACGAGGGTGTAATAAAAGCATATATTAATGCTCGCATAAAGAATATTACGCTAATCATTATTGCATTCGCACTCCGTATTTATATAATAATTTTTCTTGAATATATTTTTTCCTTTTAACGTTACAGTATTTTGCACATGCAATTTAATTTTTCAGAACTTTGACAGCTCTTGTGTAATAATAATTAAAATTAAGACTCATAATTTTTCGTACAAAAATGATAAAAATATTCGAGCGACATTTAGGAAAACAGGTGCGATGGAGTCTAGCATAGTATAAATTTTTAATCAGCAAATCGCATCGATTTCTCCAGAATTAACACACACATTAAATATATATGAGGGAATATTTCTTAATGTGCCGGTTGCACATTTCTGTATATATATATATATATATATATATATATATATATATATATATATATATATATATATATATATATATATATATATATATATATATATAGAGCTACCTTGGCTGTTTCCCCCTTTAATTGGGGGGTAGCCGACATCAAAGAAAGAAAAAAATAAGGGGATTACTTTGCTCTATGGGCAATGACGAGGGAGCTAGCGGCCGTTCACATGCACTGCCGGAGTGCCACAACCCATCCTCCCGGCTCTTCCACAACCTGCGTCGTTTCACAACTGCCAACTCCTCCTACTGCCCCTACCACAGGGCTACCTCTGTAAGATGCAGCCCCGTGGTAACAGCAGATGCCCATCAGAGCTGCGTCACAATCGCTCGCCACTCATTCCTATTCCTAGCACGCTCGCTTGCTTCCATCACATCCATCCTTCTATCATTCAGGGCTCTCCTTACTCAATCCATCCATCCAAACCTAGGCCTCCCTCTAGCATTTCTCACATCAACTCTCGCATTCATCACCTTTTTCATCAGTCTTTCATCATCCATCCTTTCCACATGGCCAAACCATCTTAGAACATTCATATCTACTCTGGCTGCAATTTCTCTCCTCACACCCGTTCTTGTTCTCACCACTTCATTCCTAACCCTATCCAACCGAGATACACCAATCATACTCCTCAGGCATTTCATCTCAAACTCATTTAGAGTCCGTCTCTCACTTACTTTCATACCCTCTAGCTCAAATCCATACATCACAGTTGGCACAACCACTTTCTCATACAAAACTTTCTTAACATTCATTTCCAACCCTCTATTCTTCATCACTCCTTTCAACACACCCAACACTTTACATCCTTCATTCACTCTGGGACACACATCCGCTTCCACGCCACCATTTTGCAGCTATAACATAGCCTAAATACTTAAACTGATCAACTTCCTCAAGTGTCTCTCCATTCAACATAATATTCAATCCAGCATCATCCTCATTTCTTCTACACCTCATAACCTTACTCTTTCCCACATTCACTTGCAACTTCCTTCTCTCACACACCATTCCAAATTCTGACACTAACTGACACAGCTTCTCCTCTGAATCTGCCACCTCCACAGTGTCATCTGCAAACAGCAACTGATTTAGCTCCCACTCGTTATCATCCCCATCTACCATTCTCAAACCTCGACCACGCACTCGCTCATTCACCTCTCTTACAACTCCATCAATATACAAATTGAACAGCCATGGTGACATCACACATCCCTGTCTCAGTCTTACACTCACTGGAAACCACTCACTCACTTCATTCCCTACCCTAACACAAGCTCTACTGCCCTCATACAAACTATTCACTGCATGCACCAATTTACCATTAATTCCATATAATCTCAAAACATTCCACACTGCTTCTCTATCAACTCTACCATACGCTTTCTCCAGATCCAAATAATGCAAAATACACATCCTTACCTTATGCTAGATATTTCTCACATAACTGCCTAAGTGTAAAAATATGATCTATACAACCTCTACCTCTCCTGAAAGC
>JAXCGZ010013265.1:85000-87500 GCA_037179515.1 Halocaridina rubra | reverse complement strand
GTGTTGAAAGAATTTATGGAATAGACTAAAAAAGAACAAGTACTAGTTTTATCCTTTATATTTTCCAATATTGAACTTATTTCGAAAATACAAAAGCAATGTGCTAATAAATGATTTAGTGAAAAAGAGAGAATTCTTACAAAAATATAAATTTCTAAGGAAAGATTATAAGTAAGTAACAGTGTTCTTATTTATATAAGTAACTTATGCATATCGTAAGTCAAAAGAATATCTTCTTCTTCTTCTTCTTCCTCTATTTGCGTTCCCATTTTCATATGGGGTCGCATCTCTTCACTAGTCGTCTCCACTGGTTCCGGTCCATCACTTGCTCCTCCTCCAGCTGTCTCTCTCTGAGATCCTCCTTTAGTCAATATAAGGACTTCTAGTGCATTAAATAATCCCGTAAAGTATTAGACTATGGTTGGTTAGGTTAGGTTAAGATAGGTTAGATTGTCGTATAGTTGTATATCTTAACAGGAATCGTAATGCTATGCTCCACCAGTGCCGTGTGAGATCTGCAACTGCAGAGTTATAGCGTGCGAGGTGATAATAGATATGCCAAATGCTTAACACTTAGTTTATTTAGTCATACACTTATTTTATGCCTCAATGCCCCCCACCCCCGTAAGGTAAAATTGCTTAGCGTATAGGCGTTCCCAAGACTCTACTGCTCTCTCACTGCTTCTGACTCTTTTTGTATCACCAAGATGGCACGGCGTGGTATGCTTGGGAATGCCTCCACCAATAGGCTTCCAGAGAAAAAGGGTTACAACCTATAGCTTGAGGGTCGTGGCTAAAGGAAAGTCAATTGAGTACAAGGAGTGTCTATATGTGCATTTTCAAGTGTACATGTATGTATTGGTGGAGGCTGGCTTTCGGCTCTCATGAAAACAACACAGAAATATGTGACATTTCTGACCTCCATCGATCAGGGACTCAGAGGTTTGAGAGGCCTACGGGTTGAACCATAGATCTTTGTCATCTCTCTGTAAGCACACACTCTACCCAGAAAACCACACTGGAAATATCAAGTCACACCACTTGATCACCCATGACATTATATGGCTAACATCATGCTACACTTCTTGTGTAAAGTTACTTTATGACAAGATTAATTTAGGTTAATACTTAACCTAACCTAACCTAACCTAGCAGCTTACGGGGACATTTAATATACTGGACATTGCATCTTTACTAGATTCCATAAATGCCGTAAGCATCTAGAGTGTCGAGAAAGAAAGAAATTAAAGCTACTTTAAGAGCAGCTGACGAAAGTCATAGGCAGCACGGACGGTGCGGTGCGCCGTGTGCAGACTGTGTGGCCGGAGTCAAAATGATACAGCAAAATTGCCGAAGTGCCAATTGCCAAATGGGCCAAACGCCTAGGTAACAAAATGCCTAACCTACGAATATATAGGTTAGGTTAGGTCAGGTTAGGTTGGGATGGGTAAAGTTAGGTTATATTAAGTTAGTTTAGGTTTTTTTAGGTACATCTAAGTTTTTTTTTATGGTAAATCTAAGACCTTCAACCTTCCCTTATAAATAAATGCCGTATCTATGCCTCTAGCTCTATGGCATGTCTTTGAATATTCTTCAGTTTATTCATAGCAGAAGTGTACAACACATTCAAACATACGTCATGCTAATCTTTTCTCCAATAGGAATTATGACTATCTGATAATTAGTCACTTAGACTTTTGGTCTATCGGCTAATTTGTCAATAGGTATTTTGACAGTAGCGTTTTGACTTTAGTAATTAGGACCTTGTACCATATTCAAGTGGAATAAAATAATTTCAAAGAAACAAAGCTTTAGGCTTTTACTGGTTATGACAATGTATGAAAATATATAAAAAAGCGAATTTATGGCTAGATTAGCTGAAGGAAACGTATTTTATATTATGTAGATTTCCCTATAGAATTTGAGATCAGACAAATATGAAAATGAATCATACTTCTATGTACTAGACATTGCAATTACTGAACCTACCCAAGTAATTATGAATGTATTAATATTAATAAAAACTATATATTCTTCACTTCATAGTTATTAGTCAACTGGAAACAAACAAATATATTTGATTTGGAAAAGTCTTGCTTATAATCTTGATGGAAACAAGAAAGTTAGTATTAGGAAGAACAAATCGATCTGTTGTCATTCTTTGAATTATAAAGACTGATATAAAAATATATGTAACCACAACCTGAACCCTATGAAGGGTTTCAGTTACAACCTAAACCTTATGAAGGGGGGGAAAGATTAAGCAACATATAGTGTTATTTCAGTGAGGGATAATCCTGTAGTTTTTATTTGATCTTACCAAGTTCAAACTTCTTTGATCATTTCTTCAACAATAGCTGATTCCATAGTGACAAAAGTTATTTGCCATTCAGACCTAAAGACCATACCATAGAGACTTAAAAATCATTTGCCACTCTGACCTACACCATAATTCATGAAATAAAATAAAATAAAATGCCTCTTTTGCAATCTACAAAGA
>JAXCGZ010013265.1:72500-77500 GCA_037179515.1 Halocaridina rubra | reverse complement strand
CCCCCAGGGCAGGGCGTGGCTTAACATCCAATTCTCCAATGAAATCAGTCAGATCTAGTCCTAGCTAATCAGCGCCAGGTTCAAAGTGGAATCCCTCCTACTTCCGGGGAGGAGTTATTGGGCATCTCTGCAGGGTATGTACCTGCGTACGAAACACTTGCTTATATTTGTTGTGGTTTAGGAAATGGCTAACTTCCTGTCCTTTCTTGCCCTTCTCGATGCCAGGTCCTAAGTCTCACGGTTCCGGTCATATATTTCCTTGGCACTTTCTACAAACATGGTAATAAAATATCCGTGCCCTCGACCAACCGTTTCCGCTCAAGATCTGTTACAAGTTTCAGATTCTGGCTTCAGCATGGCGGAAGTCATACGACATCCCTCCCAACCAAAACTGAAATATCTCTTATTTCAGTCGAAGCATGGACTAGTTTTCCGGGAGCTCTTGGACATATCCTAGCTAACATTAGTTTACAATAGAAATGGGGCCGAATTATTTAAGCTATTTTCTAAGAATTCCTATACAAATTACACAAACATAACATATATAGAGTACTTTTACAGACAACTAGAGCATGCAGGGTCTATTTCCTTGTTGGGAATCTGAAATACAAACATATTCTTATATTTAAACAACATAATTCCAGTGTGAAACTAATATTAAACATTAATTAAGATCAAAAAGTCAGTTTAAATCAAAACATTAATTCATCTACTTCTCTCGTTTCTTTAAAAGACAAAATTGAGTTAATTACAGTAGAATTATGACTCATTTAGAACATTAGCAAACAATTAAGTAGAGTATTAGCATGTATAAACATGTAAAATGCAATAGACTATAACATCAACAGTAATTTCTATAAGAGACCCTACCTTCATAAATTCTATTCCTGTCATTATTAGGGGCATTGATTTGTCTTAAAATTAAGCCTTAAAAACTACTCCTGAAACAAAACATGTTTTACTTTCATATTATATTACTATTCAGAGACCAATGGATAGGACGACTTTTACTTTCTCTGTCTAGGACGACTTTTACTTTCTCTGTCTAGGACGACTTTTACTTTCCTCTGTCTAGGACGACTTTTACTTTCTCTGTCTAGGACGACTTTTACTTTCTCTGTCTAGGACGACTTTCGTTCTCTCTGTCTAGGACGACTTTTACTTTCTCTGTCTAGGACGACTTTTACTTTCTCTGTCTAGGACGACTTTTACTTTCTCTGTCTAGGACGACTTTTACTTTCCTCTGTCTAGGACGACTTTTGTTTTCTCTGTCCCTTGCTCATGAATTCTTGCTAGGTGCGATTCCCCGGTTTCCCACGGGGATTCTTTCGCTTTCACATCCCCCGCCGTCCTCGCTGCAGGCCCAGGTTTGTTGCCATATCTCCGTTACTCGGTTAGGCAGAGCAAAAAGGACAAGGACTGGGCCCCATCCCGCGAATCCTTCCAGCCCGGCTTTCTCGTCCTGCCCTCGGCCGATCTTGACTAAGACCCCCACGCAGGAGACCTGCAACGTCACAGCGTTACTCTTCCTGTACGGTCCTCTCACACGTACCTTCGAAGTAGAACGCGGGATGAAAGTTTGAACCTATGTCACTACTACAGTTGTAAGAAAGGTTCCCTATGACTTCAGGGTACCAACAATGGCCATACGTTGGTAATCGAGGCTATACTTTGCCTCCCCTGCAACTGCAAGTGATTGCAATCTCTATTCAATGGGCATTAGGGACTTGTCTGACGGACAAAATCTAAAGACTTTTAGAACTTGCAGGTCGGGGCTGCCTAGGAATAGGGTGGTAATGGAAGGTATGTGTCTACACAACTAGATTATTATTCCAAGATACTTAGGACTTAGCAACTGCTACATAGCATTACTCTACTATAAATGTCAAAAAGAACAATCATTAAATGCTGAGAAAAGCCACTAAAGAAACATTCTTATTAGCGGTGGCTACAGTAACATCAAGTATGAATTCAGATAAAAGATGCAAATCATCAAGTTACTGCTGATTTCCTTTCAAAATAATAATTAGCAACAGGCCATTGAGAGATAGCAACAATATCAGTCAACATAATGACTTTACTAATAATCATGATCTAAAAATAAGAATAATAAACAATAAAAATAAATATACTAAATCAAAAATATCAATATATATACAATGGAGACTGATATTCAGAAGTAAGAACAGAGTTCTATACTTATATTTCATAGTGATGCTCATTCCAACACAGTCTCTTTTAATATTTAAATTCCTGCTGTCATAACCAATGTATATATATATAGCATAAGTGGCAACTTGCTGGCTCCACAATTTGTCAATGGGAGTTCTATCTATTCTCTAAACAGTTGCGACATGTGGCAAAAATATTTATGCAAATGGCGGTACTACCGATGTCTTATCAGTATTTATGCAATAACAGCATGCAACAATCTATCAACTGAAATAAAATGTAGGCACAATTATCGCCTCGCTTCGCTGGAAAAAAACACACAAAAAACTCAAAGACAGCAACGTTCTTTTAGCATTGAACGGAGCCTCTGTCAGGCTCAGAGTCGAGTGAAAGGTAGGAAAGAGAGAGAGAGAGAGAGAGAGAGAGAGAGAGAGAGAGAGAGAGAGAGAGAGAGAGAGAGAGAGAGAGAGAGAGAGAGAGAGACTGGGCGACCGTGAAATACGTTGCGGTTTCCACTCACAAGTCAGCTGAGACTTGCCTTCGTCCTTCAACTTGTAGTGAAAATAAAAAATCGTCGCAGAGTATTTCTAAAAATAACATAATAAACAAATGAACGTGAACAAACGTTAGCAATGACTATCGATAGAGTCTTACGTTTATTGTCAGCGGCTATTCTCATTCCCTCGTTAACAAAACAAAAGCAAAAGAACTTAGTGTACAACTGCAGGATTGTCGAAGCATAAATCCATTCCTTTCTGTTTAATCTTGATAAGGACTTTACTGTAACAGCATACACATCCTTGTCTATAATGACAATCTCTCTCTTTTCATGCTATAAATCAGAGGGTTAAGTCGAAGCACACACACTGAGGAAATTAAAGCAAAAAAACTAAAATCATATGTGACAGTATCCCCACTACTATCAACAAAAGTACAAATATCCTTTTCTTAACAACTTCTTAAAAAGGACTTAAGTGTCATTAATTTTAACTTTAAAACTCAGCAAATAATCTCTAATAATCTCAATTATCTTTAATTAGCCCAATTGTAATCTAAAATTCATGAAAATGCTAGGGATTAACCATGGTTATCTCTAGATAATCTTTTCAGAATCCTTTAAGTAAGATTTTAAAGATTTCTTCAATACAAAAAGAACTATAACAAAAACGGGTATCTAAGAATATAAAAAGTCTATCTCTGTGTATGCAATAATAAAAACAAAAAGTATATTTCATTATCAACAGTAAGGAATGCGTTTTGCTTAAACTTCAAAATCTCGTACGGAGTTGTACATAAACAATTCAAACATAAAATATATATCTTCTTTTACTATCTCGAATTTGACTTATATCTGCTCTCTCAAATACGGGACACAGCTGTGTAACATTCTTGTTGTCATTTCGTGTCAGCTCTCACTCTTTCTTTATGACCAAGCCGAAATAATTTTGATAAAACATTATCATGGCTAAAACTCGCAAAGTTTTACTTTATCAATCTAACATATCTCTTCAGACAAATAATGTATATACTGCAGCTAGCAAAGAAAATAAAGAATCATTCATAGATTCACGTCCTTTATCACGTAACATCTATCTTGGAATCTCTCGGAAATCGAATAATAATATCAATGGCGGAGTAGGGGACAACACAAAAATAAAACAAACTCGGCATTTCAACCATATCTGGGCAGGTGGAGAATTACCTTCTCATCCATATCCCTCACTAGATATTGCAACAGCGCATCACCTCCCATAAATACACTCTGATATGGCATGCAGAAGGACCTGGCGGAGCAGGGGAACGATCCTCGCAGACTCCCCAATCATGCTTCCTAACGGTGCTTTTCCGCGATTTCACCCCCTAGAGCAACCCCCCCATTATACCCCCAGTCATTCACACTCGTTCGCTATATCACTTTCAAGACAATCATCCCCTTTCTGTAAAATTCCCTTTTATTTACAACGCGTTGGTTTTCCTTTCCCTTATCTCTCTGAAGGAGATTAAAGGTGAAATCTCGGCTGAGCCGTGCGGTCACAGACTTCCTCACCAGTCCTAAGTCCCATTCTAACGAACAAACAAACATTCTACTCCCTTGAAGCTACGTTTGGGTGACACTGAAAAACCTTCCCTATTCTAGGACAGCACAAACTACTCTAATTTACTGTTACCTTCGCCTGCATAGCGTGAAATAAAAAACTCATCTCTAACTAATATCACGAAAATTTCTTATTCTTCAAAAAGAACATGCCACACACGTATCGTAATATTAATTCCCCATCATCATAACACAAAAAGAACGATCTGTCGTTTATGTCTTTCTTTCGCTAAAACATTACTCCCGCGGATAAAAACAAACAAAGAAAGAAAAAAAACTTAAAAACAGGCGCAATCGTAACACTCGAGTTCTTACGCTTTAAGAAATTAATATAACAATGATTTTACACGTACATTAAATATCAAGGGTCAGTACAATTACTACGGATTTACAATAACGAGGTTGGAAGATCGAATGGTCACTTCCGCATTCTTTTCCCGAAAACCACACGTGTTCTATGAAACTCTTAAAAGCAGATGCACGTATATTTCTCACTATAATTCTTACGCTTAAGAAATTAATATACTGTAACAGTGATTTCACGTGCATTAAATTTTTTCAATTAAAAATCGATACATTCGCGTTCTTAAAATTCAATCTAAGCATTAATACAAATAAATGGAACGCACTTCCAACGAAATTTCTTTACATTACTCAAATTATAACAAAAACGGAGTTTATTACTGCTTATAGCTATTAGTACAAATTATCCATGTTAGTAATGGGTACAGAA
>JAXCGZ010013265.1:60000-65000 GCA_037179515.1 Halocaridina rubra | reverse complement strand
TACGTGGCACGTGGCATTTAAGTAGTTTATTTAATCTCTCTGTGACATCTGATAGACTTAGAGTATATGATTTAATACCAAGGGTCTCTCAACCTTTTCAAAGAGGTGAGCACATTTTTTTCTTTTCTTGAAGTCTTTGGAGTACAAAATATTAACGAATATTGATATCAAATTTTATTTAACTAAAAATGCACAGAAAGAAAGATCATTCAAATACATATCGCATCATTTATTATCCCGAAAATTGTTAAATAAAATGACTGTTAAAAAAAATTACTTCCTGATCCAATGGGATCCTTGACTTTGAAGAAACGATGCCAAAGCCTTGGTAAGTATCTCTATCAACGGTAATACACTCTTTTTTTTATCATCATTATTTTTTCACCATTAGTAAAAGGCACTCAGTTCTTGCCTAATAAACTGCGCTGATTTTTTTTTGCTCTTCTTTTTTTCTTTTTTTTGAGGTTTATCTTTCTTATCAGCGAGCTTCAATCATTTTTACGTTTTACTGAATGCTCATCTTTTGTGTGTGTGTTTGTGGACGTGTGTAGGCATGTGTGTGTGTGTGTGTGTGTGTGTGTGTGTGTGTGTGTGTGTGTGTGTGTGTGAGAGAGAGAGAGAGAGAGAGAGAGAGAGAGAGAGAGAGAGAGAGAGAGAGAGAGAGAGAGAGAGAGATGACTAGCAATACCTTTCGCAATCCGGTACTCGATAACTTGCCGAATTTGCATGACATAATAAGCAGATAATGCTATCACCATCACTATTATCTGTTACGAAATAACCATTCACCCAAGATTTCTGAAATGAATACACCTTCGTTTTTTTTTTCGTAGACATGAGTCGGTTTAAATCATAGGACATGGAAGGAAAAAGAATTACATTATTTCTTTAATTTCCCTGTTCATTCTGCTTTCTATCTGAATAATTATCCATCTCAAAGACCTCATTATCAATTTAATTTACTACCTGAATACTTTTGCAAGCATATAATGAACTGCCTTTACATAATGCTAAGGATATGCACTCTTAGTCAGTGCTAAACACGTCAGCACTGCACTGAACACGGTAACAAGTAGTACCACGTGCTGCGTAAGGAGCTTCTCACAGATCAGGATATTCAACTCGAAGAGATATAGCTTTAAACAATTTAGAATTTTGCTTATTAATAAGTCTGTTAAGTGTAATTGTAAATAGATTTTGGAATAAGACAATACAATTCTTAACAGAAAGGGAAAAGAAGTAAAGAGTAAAAATTTTAAATGAATTAATTTCTTAAAAATTTACTGATAAAAATTACTATATAGCCAGCATGGCTGGGTTCGAGTGTTATCTTGGCTGCCAGGCGTACGACCAAAGTTTCAATTTAAAAATCCCGCTTCTCATATATAATCTAGTATCTTCTTCGTCTACATGTTTTCACACTTTTACGTGGGGTCGATGTATACATAATCTAGTATGTAGGACATGATTTGAAAAATCTTTTTTTTTTCTGTTTATATAGAAATTTTGAACCTATTTGCATCTGGGAGGCTCATATATCACATATAATAATTGTGTATAAATTCAAGGTCATCACCCGGTCTAGGAACGAACAATATATTTTTACAAGAAATTAGTGGTTAACGCTGGCACCAGGTTAAGAACACCATGATCTAATCTATCAATTTTGTTTAGAATATTTAGTCTGTGGCATTTATAAGACCATAGTGAACAGTTTCATACCAATTATTATCATTGGCTTACTATATCCTTTTCGTATTGGTTATTCTCATTATCTAAGGTATTATTATTATTATTATTATTATTATTATTATTATTATTATTATTATTATTATTTTTATTATTATTATTATTATTATTATTATTATTATTATTATTATTATTATTATTATATTTATTATTATTATTATTATTATTATTATTATTATTATTATTATTATTATTATTATTATTATCATTATTATTATTATTATTATTATTATTATTATTATTATTATTATTATTATTATTATTATTATTATTATTATTATTATTATTGTTATTATTATTATTATTATTATTATTATTATTATTATTATTATTATTATTATTATTATTTTCATTATTATTATTATTTTTATTATTATTATTATTATTATTATTATTATTATTATTATTATTATTATTTTCATTATTATTATTATTTTTATTATTATTATTATTATTATTATTATTATTATTATTATTATTATTATTATTATTATTATTATTATTATTATTATTATTATTATTATTATTATTTTTATTATCATTATTATTATTATCATTGTTAGTATTATTATTATTATTATTATTATTATTATTATTATTATTATTATTAATAATATTATTACTATTATAGATAAAATATGGGAGATAAAAAATGCTATTAGGTTAGGTAGTTAGGGTAGCGTATTATATAGTTTTCTAGTTATTATGAAGCTTTAATCTAAATAATATCTTGAAAATAAATAACGTTGCTATTAATAATAATTATCAAACAAAGGAAAGGCAATTGAAAATTAAATAATTATGATTACCGTACTAATTAGTAAGTAATTTATGTCCTTAATCATCATCATCATAGTTTCTTTCTCTTTCTACAAGAGTGAAGATATGCAAAGTCATGCTACAGCCTAATAAGAACTCTTTTTTTTTCTTTGTTTGCAATCAACATTCCTCAAGCAATATCCACTCCGCAGTTTGTTCTGCAAAAGCAATTTCCTCTTATTTGAAGCTTGCATGAATAAAAGAGAATCCTCAAAGAATTCTCATTATTATTCTAATAAAGAGAAGAGTCTGTGTATGTGTGTGCATGTGTGTGTGTGTCTGTGTGTGATTACCTAATTGTGATTACCTAATTGTGTTTACGGGAAAGAGTCCAAAGCTCGTATCTTCCCGTCTCCGTGTGTGTGTGTGTGTGTGTGTGTGTGTGTGTGTGTGTGTGTGTGTGTGTGTGTGTGTGTGTGGAGAGAGAGAGAGAGAGAGAGAGAGAGAGAGAGAGAGAGAGAGAGAGTAATAATATAATAATAATAATAATAATAAAACTTTATTTCCAACGTACATTGGGTATTCAAATATGGGTGTACTATTAAAATTTACAAGTAAAATCTTCCTTTAAGAGTAACTTCTTAAGATTATATTTAAAAGTATACACTGAACCAGCATTTTTTAGTTCTCTGGGAAACTGATTATATAAATGAGGTCCACGAATGTTTATATCTCTTGAGCCAATATCAGTTTTAGACCTTCGTACTAATAAATCTTCCCCTTGACGGGTAGTTAACCCGGTAACTGAGCTTACTGTAGAAAAATTATACAAGCAATCAAAAAGATTGTTTCTTAGTATATTAAAAACAAAGGTACATATATCAAAAACATATTTATCTCTAATCTTTATCCATTCTAGATCTTTTAAAACAGGAGAGATGTGCTCGTATTTTCTTACATTGCCAACAGCCACTCGTGCTGCAAAGTTTTGTAACTTTTGTATTCTTTGTAATTGAGTCTTATTTGTACATCCCCAAACTTTGAGACAGTAATTAATTAAACTCATAGCTAAGGACTGGACAATTATTATACGAGTTGATGTTTCAAATGAGTCTTTTACCCTATTTAGATATATTAGAGTACCCATTACTTTTTTATAAATTTCATCTATATGCATTTCAAAATTCATGTAACGGTCAAAATAGACACCTAGGTTCTTTACCGAGTTCATTGGCTTAATGATATTACCGTTAAAATTTATATGAAGATTGTCATCAACTTCTGATAATAATTGTCTGGATCCGATAAGAATAGATTGGGTTTTAGTTTCATTAAGTAACAGACCATTTTTTAGAAAGTAACGTTTAGCCATATACAAAATTTCTTCTGCTCTACGAATAATATTTTCTAAATCATTAATTTCTCCTTCAATTAAGATTTGAGTATCGTCAGCATATTGAATGACATAACAGTTAGGTAAATATTTTACTAGATCGTTTACATATATTAGAAAAAGTATAGGTCCTAGGATCGATCCCTGAGGGACCCCAAACAATACCTTCTTGCGACTTGAAACTACATCTTTTATTCTGACTGACTGGTAGCGGTTTTTTAAATAGTTCTCGAACCAGCTTGGGTCAATGTTCATTTTTTTGCATTTTTCTAATAAGATGGTATGGTGTACACTATCAAAAGCTTTAGAAAGATCGAGTAGTAGTAGCAATGATATTTTCTTATTATCTATATTTTTGTATATTTCATCTGTTATTTTCAATAAGGCAGTTTCAGTTGATAATTTTGGCCTGAAACCGTGTTGACTTTTTGCAATAAGTTTATTTTTTTCAAGAAACTCACTTAACTGATTTGCAACAATCTTTTCAAGTATCTTTGATAAAATTGGTAGTAAAGAGATTGGTCTATAGTTAGAGACGTCGTCAGGATTTCCATTTTTAAAACCAGGAATTACATGGGGATTTTTCCATAAATCTGGGTAAATATTGGTAACTATGGAAGTATTGATTATTACCGTCAGATAATAAGCTATTACAAATAATGAATCTCTAATAAAACGAAAACAAATTCCATCTGATCCATATGCATTAGAGTCTTTCAGGTTTTTTATTACTAAGATTACTGTATTACAATCTACTGTAGTAGGGTTAAAGACATCATTACTTCTATTGAATGCACTATGTTCTTGAAGATTAACATTATTATTATTATTACTACCATCATCACTATTATCATTACCATTACTACCACCATCATTATTATTTACACCATTATCAACATTTCTATTATTATTACTACTACCATCATCATTATTATTACCACCATTACTATTATTGATTTCATTTATTATTTCTTTTTTTGTTTTTTCAAAGGTTTTTTTCCCCACTTCAGCGAAAAAATTATTGAACTCTTCTGCTTTAGCACTTACATCTACCTCATCGGGTATAATTGATATGTTACTACTTTTATTACAGTTATTG
>JAXCGZ010013265.1:15000-17500 GCA_037179515.1 Halocaridina rubra | reverse complement strand
TTCTTTTTGTGTTTTATTTATGGGCCTTTTTTTACTTCACATTGTGCTGTGATATAACAGTTTATTTTGCATATATATATATATATATATTATATATATATATATATATATATATATATATATATATATATATATATATATATATATATATATATATATATATATATATATATATATATATATATATATATATATATATATATATATATATAGATAGATATATATATATAGATATATATAGATATATATATATATATATATATATATATATATATATATATATATATATATATATATATATATATATATATATATATATATATATATATATATATATATATATATGCATATAGGCGACTTTTACGTCAAGCAGTGGAACACGGAGGAAATATTCTCCCATCCCTCATAAACCTTCATTACCTGTAGAAAATATCGGCATATAATTGTAGAATTTCTATGACATGGGAAGGAGATATGAAGATTTCTCTTATGCATTTATCCATGGTGTAAAAATTTTCTTTCTTTAATTTCAAAATCTTCAGTGTCAACTGCATGGCCGACAACATGGGCAACAGATTCAACGGTGTATAATATGACACAGTGGTCTACCAATGCTACGACCACTCTGATGACAAATGCTACAAAATCTATCACACCAGTAATTACTACAGGTGATGAAATAAAAGATGATTATTTACATTTTTACATTGAAAACTGGTTGCAGTAGATAACGAAGATCATATAGGTCTTTTGTTAACAAGAATAGTTAAGGCTTTCTTACATCATAATTTTATTTTAATAACCAAATCTCATGGAGTTTCGCAATGAAAATAAACCAGAAAAACTAGCTCATGGAGATATAGGAAGAACGACTCTCTAGTCATGCTAAGCTAGTTAAATAATATAGTAAGAAAAAAAATGGCCTTTTTATATGAGATTCTCTTTATTTCATTCCTACAGAAAATGTTGAATGAGTTATTAGACTCAAAATAATTTACCAGTTACCATTAGGCCAAGGGCATTCATTCACAAAGATTATATATATTCTTGTAAATCTACAGCAATGTCTACTACAATTAAATCAATATCATCGACGACTGCTTCCGCAACAACAGATTTTCCAACAAATGATTTTTCAACTGACGACGTCACTGAAACTTCAACGATGCCATTTACTACAGGTAGCCTAATCGTTTGAAGAGTAAGCCTAACTAAGTTTATATAACTTATATTAAATGTCATTTTATAACAGTCTGGATAAGGGGTACATGTATGAATTTTTTGAGACTTTGTAGATAATTGTATATTTACAGCATTTTACCACAGGTATACATGGTGAGTTATTAATATGTCTCACTTATTACTTAAAATGATAACATGGCATATCCATCATCAGGGCTAGAAAGTTGTGGATATCAGTTCAACAAGTGGTTTTCAATCTGTAGACCATGGTCAGTTCTCAGGGGGGTCACTGACGTCTTATGAATGAAGACCAACAGTTAATTTCCAAAGATGAAAAAGTGTAATTTGAGGTTTTGATTACAATGCACATGATTTATTTACAGTAAACTCAGGCCTTTGCTTTATTTCATAAATGAAATATAGTATTAATAAACTGTTCTGAATAAGCTTTATAATGATTTTATTATCGTCATTACACAATTCTGAAAGGCAGTTGGCCATTAGTATATAGGAATGCCAAAACTGGGACATGGGCGCAAAAAGGTTGAAAAACCACGGGCTTAATATATGGTAGAGTAGTTGCTTAATAGAGGAAAAGGGTAATTTGGGCTTTGCTTCTATAATGTTTTAGTTACTCACATCTCCTCTTCCTGCCAGGACTGCAGCAAGTATTAAGGTGTAGGCTACATTTTCATCAGTGTAAGAATATGTGTGTGTGTGTGTGTGTGTGTGTGTGTGTGTGTGTGTGTGTGTGTGTGTGTGTGTGTGTGTGTGTGTGTGTGTGTGTGTGTGTGTGTGTGTGATTACCTAATTGTGTTTACGGGAAAGAGCCCAAAGCTCGTATCTTCCCGTCAGCTGTGTGTGTGTGTGTGTGTGTGTGTGTGTGTGTGTGTGTGTGTGTGTGTGTGTGTGGGTGGGTGTGGGTGTGGGTGTGTGTGTGCTTTACATTAGAGGTTTTAGCTGATCAATTAGATCTTTTCAATTTCTAAGATTGTGAAGATATTGTTCCATCTCTGGCCCAATACATTATTCAATGAGTATCATCCTACCAGGTATACTTTCTCTCCTCTGAATTCACTATTAATCGATCCCAGAGGTTGCCTTCACAAGATCTTCAGAAAATAAATTCTTAGAATTCATGGAAGGAATTAGGATTAAAGAGAAACGATTTTTCTAGTAGGCCTCCAGTAAGTAATCCCTTGTTCAAAACGATGAAGTATATGAAAGTGTACAAACCGTCTGGAGATATCGAACTCTGGATCTATTGGAATCAATGACATTGCAAACCGCTTGAAAAGATATCACAAGAAACACTAAA
>JAXCGZ010013264.1:112500-180686 GCA_037179515.1 Halocaridina rubra | reverse complement strand
TGAAAATATATTGGTTAGTCACAGCTAACCAAAAGTATTTACACTACCATAAGTGCATTCAAAATCATTCATCATTTGCAATCATTAGCATAAAAAAAATATACTCAATATAAATTAAGAACCTATGAGATAAATATGTATTCATAAAATTGTGGTTACCTAATTGTGTTTACGGGAAAGAGCCCAAAACTCGTATCTTCCCGTCTCCTGATCAGTTCCATTTTGTACTTAGGGATACTTATCATACCTGTCCTTAAAACTATGGATTGGGGTAGCATTAACAACCTCCTTGCTTAGCCAATTCCAATTATCAACTACTCTTACACTATACGAGCCTTGGGCTCTTCCTCGTAAGCACAATTAGGTAATTACAATTAGGTAATTACTATAAAAGTACTTTCTTACATCCTGCAAAGAAGTTTTCTTACGAAGCTTCAAACTATGATCTCTAGTTCTAGAGCCAGCCATATCAAAATATCGATCCCTATCCACTCTATCATAACCATGAAGGAATTTAAAGACTGTCATCATATCTCCCCTCAATCTTCTAGCTTCGAGTGATGGTAAGTCTAATTCCCTCAGCCTCTCTTCATAACTGAGATTGCGTATTTCTGGCACCAGTTTTCGTGGAATGTCTTTGAATTTTTTCAAGCTTAGCTACATGCTTTTTCAAGTACAGATTCCAAAAGGGGGCTGCATATTTAAGTTTTGGCCTTACATAGGTTACATAAATATTTCTGAACATTTCCTTGTCCATGTGCCAGAAGGCTACCCTTACATTTGATAGGAAAGCATATGCTGCTCTTACTATGTCATTTATGTGTATTTCTGGAAACAAATATGCCAGTATGTTTACTCCTAGATCTCTCTCATTTTCTGTCTCTTGAAGTTGTACTCCTGCCACAGAGTAGTTAAGCTTGGGCCTTATTGCACTTGTAGCCATCTTCATTACCTTACATTTTGAAGTACTGAATTTCATTGGCCACTTTTCTGACCACTCATGCAGACTATTTAGATCTTCCTGAAGTTCTCTATCATTGTTCTCATCTCTTATTTTCTTCACAATCTTTGCATCATCTGCAAACATATTAATGAATGAATTTACAGACTCTGGTAGGTCATTTACATATACAAGGAACAAAAGTGACCCTAAAACTGAACCCTGTGGAACCCCACTATTAACTCTTCTCCATTCAGACACTGAGTGTCTTACTCTAACCCTCTGTTCCCTTCCTTCTAAGTAAGTTTTTATCCATTCCAAGACATTTCCACCTATTCTAGCCATTGCTTGCAGCTTCTTAATAAGTCTCCCATGTGGGACAGTGTCAAATGCTTTCTGGAATTCTAGGAATATGCAATCTGCCCAGCCCTCTCTTTCCTGTAAGATTCGGCTTGCCTCATCATAAAATTCTAATAAGTTTGTTACTGTTGATCCACCTTCTCTGAAGCCATGTTGTCTGACTGACAAAAAGTTGAAGGATTCCAAGTGCAGAGAGATATGTCTCCTTAGTAGTTTCTCCATAACTTTGCAAACCATGTTGGTCAAGGAAACTGGTCTATAGTTTAGAGCCGCATCCCTCCTTCTCTTTTTGAAGATAGGTATTACGTTTGCTTGTTTCCAGCATCTTGGAATCTCCCCTGATTCCAGTGACTTTTTAAATATACTTAGTGCCACTGATATTGAGTTTGTGTATATTTTATGTACATGAGGGGATATATCATCAGGACCTGTAGCTTTATGGGCAACTAACTCCATCAGTGCTTTATATACCTCTGTGGCTGAAAGTTTGATGTTCTCTAATACCGGCCCATGAGCTTCTATCTCTGCAATCTAAGAGGGTGGGGTATTTTCTACTGTAAATACTGACTGAAACTCCTTGCTCAGTTATTTGCAGATCTCTTCATCCGTCTCAGTGATGCTTTCATCTGCTCTCTTAAGCCTTAAAACCTGTTTGCAATGTCGTAAGGGCAAAAACAGCTTATGAATTATTTGCAATTTATAGCGTAAAATAATTTATTTACGAGTATTGATGTAAAGCACTTTTTGACGAGTATTGACATAAAACACTTTATTTACGAGTATTAACGTAATACACTTTATTTACGGGTTTTGACGTAAAACACTTTATTTACGAGTATTGATGTAAAACGCTTTATTTATGTGTATTGACGTAAAACACTTTATTAACGATGATAGAAAAGGGGTAAAATGAAATTAGATTTCGTTAGGAGAAGGGATAGATTTTACTTGGTAATGAGCAATCTTCTTGGGGTGAGATTTTACCTGGGCACCTGCATTGAAAGATATTTCTTATCAGTGTATATCAGCGGTAATTTCCAGGTCAAGGAATTAAATTTGGCAAATGAGATTCCAGTTAGGTAATCAACAAAAGTGCGTTTGTTTGGGCTTGGAACTAATAAAAATTACTTAGGATTTGACCAGTAATGTATTTAATTAGTTTTTCGAATTCCCAATTTGCTTGACCAACGAGCTTTACCATACACTATCTCTCACCTTATTTGTGCCAAATGAATTCCTGTGAAGACGCCCTTAAGACTGCTCCCACAAAAGAAGTTTGAAGTAAGTGTGACTGCTGAGGTAAGATCTTTCCTCTGTGATGTTTGGCCGCCAATTCAGAGAGATCAAGCGTCCCTCTCGGTGACGTCATCATTCGGTCAGCCTGTAGGGTTGATCAAGAGCAGTAATTCATCCCCCAATGGTTTTTTTTTACTGTGATGGTGATCCATGGCAGGCAATTATGGTAGAGTTGCAACGGAGAGACAGTATTGTAAGGTGCAACAAGCTGAAGCAAACAAAAGAATCAAAAAATAATTATGGGCAAAATAGTTACTGGTTGATATCTGCAGAGCGTTCTTTGCATAGAAGAAGGAAGTTTAATATTCACATGGTAAAAAAGCTACTGAAATGTATCTAGACAGGTCAAATTTATAACAAATATATCAACAAGAACAATTTTTAGAGTTTACCAAAATTTATCATCAAGAGTAATTTTATAATAAGAAAATTGCGTAAACAACTTATCTAACAGACTCGCTAGGATTATGGCATCATACATGAGAGAAAAGCAGAGAACACAGAAATAGGAGGGAGATTTGTATACTGGGACCATACTTTTTACATGTACAAGAATATTAAACAAGGTATATTTAAAATTAGCTATGTACAGAAATATAAATTGCAAATAATCATAATCTGCAAATTGAAAGGAGTGAGATTTTTTCGTAAGAAAAGAAAAGACAGTCAAAAGTTCGCTAAATAACTAATAAGGCATCTATAATGACCTCTGGTGACTTGGAGCGAAGTATTCTGTCCCATAGGCCCTTTCTAGAGAATATTTAAGTAACAAAATTCTACTACAGAAGGCAAAAAAAGAACAGAGGAAGTTATGGTGACTTCAATGTTATTATGAGGCATGAGAGATCCTTTTAAGGGAAAAAAATACAAAGAATGGGATCCACCTTTGGAACTTATTATAACATCAATATTTAAGATTAAGAATTTTTCACATGCAATGAGTCAATACCTTAATATACTATAAAGACACAATATACATAAAAGGAGAGTTTCAAACCTAGTCGTCCTTAACAGTGGTGACTGAATTTGAAACAGCTTCAGATATTCAACACTTAACTAAATGTTTCCACCATGTTCTGGCTTTCAAGAACCCACAAAAGGGGAACATAAAACTACGGTCAAAGAAATATTCTTCTCCTTCGTCTTCCATAAGGAATAATATTAATACACATGGATTCGTTTGACAAGTGTGTATAAACACGCTATACTAAAGAAAACTAAATAAAACCCATTTTACAAGTACATGAACAATCTGAAATACGTATGTAAGCCAAAAAATAAACAAGCACAGTAATAAGGGTATAAAGATAGACATAAAAATAAGCAACACATCAGAGAAGTAATCTTTGCAGACTAGTTAAGCTGAGGCTAACAGCGCCAGCTTCCTCATTTGAGGGTAACAACCATTGACTTAGTAGGTCAGCAAGGTCATTTTCCTTTCCATCAACATGCTGGGTAGTGAATTTGAAAAAATTCAAGTAAAGTGCCCACCTTTTCAGCCGAGAATTCAGTTTGTCTGCCATCTGTAAATATAGGAGAGGGCAGTGGTCTGTTCTCAGTGTAAAATGTCGGCCATGCAGATGGACTTCAAATTTTTTATGGCCCAATATGCGACCAGAGCTTCCTTCTCCATGGTGGAATAATTCTGCTCTGCAGGGCAAAGCCTGTGGCTTGCATATCGCACTGGAGCTACTTCTGCTGGGTTATCCAACTGGGCTTGCAAGAGCACAACACCCAGGCCTTTACCTGAGCTGTCGATCCGCAAGATAAAGAGAAAATCTGGGATTACCAGCTGTAATACTATCTCACCCACCAATGCTTCTCGGAGCTTGAAAACTACTCTCTCTGCCTCATCTGTCCATTAGACAGGGGATGTCTTACCTCGCTTTGAGGAGCTCATTTGCTGCAAAGGGGCAGCGATAGTATTAAAGTGTGGAATTAATCGTTGGTAGTAGCCAACACTACTCAGGAATGATCTCAGTTGAGGGACAGTAGCAGGTTTCTCCATATTCTTAATACTTTGCATCTTTTCCTGTAAAGGGGACATAACTCCTTCTCCGACCAAGTGGCCAAGATAATGCAACTGTTTAAAACCAATCTCGCATTTGGAAGTCTTTACTTGGCGTCCATGCTGTTTCAGGCGGGCGGGAACTCGGTGAAGAGTCATGAGGTGCGATGACCAATCCAGAGAATGCACCAGGAAGTCGTCTATAAAGCATGAAACATTGTTGATATCCTGCAGTACTGTCCTCATGAGCCAGCTGAAGCAGTACAGCTTCTGCTGGTTAATGTGGTATTTCCAGTTATTGCCATCAACATTTAACACGTAATGGTCAGGGGTTATACGGTGTACCACAATGTACGGTCTTTTCCAGTGTAGCATTAGCTTGTGAGTATCTGTTGGAAGAAGTAACAGTCCTTGATCTCCAGGTGTCAGGGCACGACAACGGGCAAGCTTGTGAAAGAGGAGCTTGGCAGTCCGCTGGTGACCCTTAATGGCTAAGTACGCAGCTTTCCAGGCCTTTTTGAGGTGGGACGAAAATTTCAAAATATACTCATGAACGTCCCTATCGTTGTCCTCGATGGTAGGTGAATCCCGACATTCTGTCAAGAACTCCACCTCTGACCTTATGACCATAAATCAACTCGAAAGGCGAAAATCCAGTAATGTCATGGGGCATGTCTCTGAAGGAGAAAAGTGAAGCGGGAATGTACTTGTCCCACTGCCTGGGTGTATCTATCACTAGCTTGTGTAAACATTGCTTCAATGTCCTGTTATAGCATTCACATGCTCCATTTGATTGGGCATGATAGACACTCGTATAAATGTGTTTCATTTCTAAGAGGTTACAGAAAGCCTCAAAATGCCTACTGTATACAGACTTCTATTGTCAGAAGTGACCTGCTCAGGGAAGCCGGCCCTGGAGCAGATTTTGAATAGGGCCTGACCGACTTCTTTGGTCATGATAGCAATTAGCAGCACTGCATCTGGGTACCTTGTTGCCAGGTCGACATATATCAGGAAGGATTGTTTCTCTGTGGACGAAGCAGGGTAAATAGGACTTAATATGTCAACATCAACCTTGGAAAATGGCTCCGTTCAGAGCTTAGTTATGCCAATGGAGACTTCTGGTACATGTGCTGTAGAGGTGGATTGACAGACTGGGCAGGAGCCCGCGTATCTGTTTATCTCAGCATACATGTTTTGCCATGCAAAAGCCCCCTGGAGGTGGTGCCGAGTTTTGACTTTGGCTTTGTGTCCGCTCAGAGGTAAATGGTGTGCCACATACATAGCCTGATGGCACAATGAAGCGGGCACCACCAACTGTTTAAAGGTGTGAAAGTCTCTAGTCACATGCCTGCGAAGGACTCCATATTCAAGGGCGTAAATGATCTGGCTCCTCCTCTCACCTTAAAGGTTCTTCCCTCGGTGGCCTGCTGCATCCAGTGCTTGAGGTTGGGGCAGTCCTGCTGCAGTTTGGCAAAGTCTGGATGGGACTTCAGTGGCTCTAGAAGTGCATCATTTGGTAAAGGAGAGGGAAACTCTCCTTGTTCCACATTACGGGTACTAACAGCAGCAGAGTCCATGGAGTCAGTTTGAGAATTGTCCAAATTCCTGGCGTCAGAGCCAGTAGTTGCTGCTGAAATGGCTTGTTGTGACTTCGCCTGAGAAACGTTTCATTGAAAAATGTCCTCATGGTAGAAGTTGGCCGGGAAGATAGGAACTAGGTTTATTACATGACCCAGCAAGACAGGGTGCCAAGGCTTTATCAGTGCCACATCTGGGGCCTTTCCCTTATAATATTTGCAATCCAGGTTGATGACAAAGCAGTGTCGCATCTGAGGATCTCCGTCAGCAACATGCAAACGGATAACCTGGCCTGTGTAATCTTCAACTTTGATGAATTTCTGGTCAAAAAATATCCCACTGGCCCCAGTATCGAGGGCTACGGTTTCCATACCGTATATGGTTCCTGGGCACATTGGAACCATCTAGGGATCAAACAGTTCGGTGAACTGCACATTGGCAACTCCGTGCGATGGGTCCTTGGCGTTATCCTCAGTGGCTTTTTCTGGCCTTGTTACTAAGGCATGGGCTGAGTGAGTGGCCAGACCTTTTATGCTGGCCACCGCTGTAACAGGAAGTGTGGTGGCTCTTAGAATTTGGATGAAATCTCGAATAAAACTTAGGTTTTAGAGAATCATCCTTCTTGAGTGTGGGTGCATGGCCAAAATAAGGCTTAGGGGTTTGAGGAGGAGGAGCTGGATGATTGAAGTTCTGAGAAGGGCCCTTGTGCTTCCCGTTCCTGTGATCTCCTTTCCAGTGAGAATCATGGCCTCTGCTGGGGAGATGACACTCTGAGGACAAGCCTTGGGATCGGCCCTTCTTGCCCTCATAAGGTCGCAGAGACATACTCCAGGCTGGTTGTGCTGGAGGTACTCATCCACGGTGGCTAAACTTTTCTCAAGGTCGATCTCATCCTTAAGCTAGGTCTTTACGTACGCAAGAACATCCGTAGGGAGGTCATTGGCAATTGAATCAAACATCAAGAATGGATGCAAGTTCTCTAGAGTACACTTTGCAACTCGCCACCAATCATCAAAGAAGCAAGCCTTGTGGTTGCCAAAGGCAGTACAGTTCTCCTCCTTCAATGGGAAAGCTTACACAATCCTAGAACAAAATTCAGGTGGCGAAAAGTTAGTGTGCTTTTGTAGTTTCTCAGTTGCACGCGGTCAAGTTTGTTGACCAGGGCAATCAGACGGGGTGACATGGAGACAAGCAGCCAATGAATCTTCTCAGCCTCTGTACCATCATTAGCAGCAACGAGACTCTCGAAGAAGTCGATGTAAGTGTAAGCGGTTTCTTGTCGTCATGCTTGTATTTCAGCATTGGAGGGGTTCTCTTGCGAGGGTGGCCCCCATTTCTGAGTGAAGCACAACTGTCAGGGATTCCAACATGAATCCAAGCAAGCGCAAGTTCATGTTCTTGTTGCACCTGCACCTGGTCATGGTCGCGTTGCGCCTGCTCGTTGTCTCGATGGGCCTGCACCTGGTCATAGTCGCATTGGGCCTGCACCTGGTCATGGTCGCATTGTGTCTGCTAGTTGTCTCGTTGGGCCTGCGCCTGTGCCTGGTCATAGTCGCATTGGGCCTGCACCTGGTCATAGTCGCGTTAGGCCTGCTGATTCGCTTTCTCGTCTAGCTTGGCTTGGCATGTAGCTGATCTTTTCATGATCCTACTTGAGGAGCGCCTGTCCGGGGGACATGCCATACTCCTTACCTGCAGCAACCACCTTCTCATGGTAACTCTCCTCATCGAATGTTTTGACGGTTTCCTGTGACTGCCTGGTTTTCTTGGTGAGTTCCAGAACAGTCAACAATGAAGTACCAAAGTAATTCAACTGGACAAGGTCAAAAGAAAAACAATCCAAACACAAAAAAACAAATTCTACTATAGTAAAAAAAAAAATTAAAGAACTACACAAAACCAAGGAGAGGAAAAAATTCAACATCACAGTTCAAACTTAAACATAACGGTGATCCCAAAACCTCACTATGACAGTGACTCAAAATACAATCAAGTGCAACAGCAGCAAAATGTTGCAAAACAGTGCATGAAACATTGGTAATACGGAATGGCAGTTGTGCCTGCTTAACAGCAATATGCAGCAGAACGTTCAATTATGGTGCAAATGAAAGGAATGAGCAACAAAAAATTTTACAGACAAGCATCCGATGCAAGAGGTTGCAAACAAGTAGAGCATGGCGGCCATGCCTGCATAAGAGTGCATATATGGCAGTACCCTCAAGTAAAATGTCGTAAGTAAAATTCTGGAGTGTTGCCAAAAGGGCACATAGCCTATACAAAACACACAAGAGATAAGCTAATGACTGACTAGGCAGTCATGTTGTATATGTGTCTACTAATAATAGGAAAATTTATTTTTGAGTGACAACTCAGAGACACATGGAGGACTTTGCCTAGGCTCAACCAACAACGCCAAATGTTTTTCTTCCCAATCTATGATCAGTCAATGCTTGTATATAAAACACTCAATCATAAGCAATAAAGTAAGCAATGTGCTTAATGTTCTTACTCCTGATTCCTAAATCCCAAAGAAATATAGACAATTCCTAACAAATATCACCCTTTAACAGATATATAAATTATTAATGCTTTAAAACTCAGTTCTATCATGGAAATAAGTGAAATCTTAAGTAACATGAGTTCTTGTCATGCAAATTTCTTAATTTTGATTACTACAAAATCTCATTCAGATTTCCTGAAATTTTGTTTACCACATAGTAAACAAGGAAAATCTACGTAACCTAACAAGGGAGAAAAAAAAAATAAAAAAAAATTCTTTTTTGCAACGTCTCTGGTGGTAAAATTTTTGTGCGCAGCCTACAATTCATTCATTTCAATAATCTGAGCCAATGGAAATCGGGTTTCATGTGCAACGTTAAAAAGCAAAATAAAAAAAATCATCAAAATCAGTCTGTCTGTCTGTCTAGGTCCCTCATCGGGCACCAATTTATTTGTGGGGAAGATATCTGGCAAGTTTCTGTTTTACTTAGGGGACTCAGTTTCTGAACTCGGTTATGAGTTCACAGACATCCATGACTAATCTTTATATGCACACACTCCGAATATCACTACTCGGCTAAATGAAACTCAGAATTCAACTTTCTTTTAATTTCGGAAATGTAAGGACAAATTAAAATTGATTATTAATTTTGGGAAACTGGAACTAACTTAAACATTTAAATTTATGGAATGCAGCCTCAAATCCTGAAGGTGGTAAGCACAATTTAAATTCCCGACACCACAGATGGATGCCAAGACTTTGGGCTCAACTCAAAGATCACCTCTGTCACATAGGCAGAGTAGAATAGAGAACACTGCAGTTGCAGAAACAATAACGACACACCGTTAATGATGGAAAACTGAAGACACGAGCACACAAATACTGAGTTTCCAATATTATTCTACTGGATGAAAATATATTTGTTAGTCACAGCTAACCAGAAATATTTATGCTACCATACGAGCCTACAAAATCATAAATTATTTCCAAACAAGTGTAAAGCAGATTATTCAAAATAAATTAGGAATCTATAAGATAAATATATATACATTAATCTTTGGTTAACAAGTCATAAGGGAAAAACAGCTTATGAATTATTTACAATTTATAGCATAAAACACTTTATATATGAGTATTGACGTAAAACACTCTATTTACGAGTATTGACGTAAAACACTATATTTACCATGATAGACAGGGGTATGATATGAAATTAGAATATGTCAGGAGAGGGGATAGATTTTTGCGTGGTAATGAGCAATCTTCTGAGGGCGAAATTTTACCTGGACACCCACAATGAAAGATAGTTCCTATTAATGTATACCAGGGGTAATTTCCAGGTCAAGGAATTAAATTTAGCAAATGAGATTCCAGTTAGGTAATCTACAAACGTGCGTTCGTATGGGAATGGAACTGAGAAAAATTACTTGCGATCTAATCAGTAACAGATCTGACCAGTAACAGACTTAACAAGTTTCTCGAATTCCCAATTTGTTTGACCAACGAGCTCTACCATACATTATCTCTCACCTTGTTTGTGCCAGATGAATTCCTGTGAAGACCCCCTTAAGACTGCTCCCACAAAAGAAGTTTGGAGTAAGCGTGAGTGTTGAGGTGAGATCTTGCCTCTGTGATGTTTGGCCGCCAATTCAGAGATATCAAACGTCCGTCTTGGTGACATCATCATTCGGTCAGCCTGTAGGGTTTATCGAGACCAGTCCCCTAATGTTTTTTTTTTACTGTAATGGTGGTCCCTGGCAGGTAATTATGGCAGAGATGCAAGGGAGAGACAGTATTGTAGGTGCAACAAGCTGAAGCAAAAAAAAAAATTGAATAGTAATTATGGGCAAAATAAGTTACTGGTTGATATCTGCAGAGCGTTCTTTGCATTGCAGGAGAATGAATCTTAATATTCTTATAGTAAAGAAGCTACTGATATGTATCTAGACAGGCTAATGACATATCAGCAAGGTCAAATTTATAACAAAATTTATCAACAATAGCAATATTTATAATATAACTAAATTTATCAGCAAGAGTAATTTTATATTAAGAAACTTGTGTAAACAACATATATAACAGACTCGCTAGGATTACGGCATCATACATGAGAGAAAAGCAGAGAACACAGAAATAGGAGGGAGATTTTCATATTGGGATCATGCTTTCTACACGTACAAGAATATTAAACAAGATATATGTTATGATATAAGTGATCTAATCCTTTATTGATAATAAGGTTATTCCCTTTATCGCACCTCTTTTGTTTTCATTGTACTTCTACCTATTTGGTTTCTAATGTTTATATTGATTGAGCCGACCGGCACACATCTTGCAACAATAAACTGGAAGCCATGATATACGCTCATTATTAATACAAACCTTTACATTTGGCGACGAGTAAACCCTTCATGGATATGGGAAACCTCTTGAGTTTGGTTATATTACTGGCTTAAATAGATTCGCCTTGCAAGATTTCTGGTAGGTGCCAAATGTTTTGTTTGCCGACGCCAGGATTAGGCTACCATGGTTATGCCTAATTGGATCCTGGATTGATGCTGCGTGATTCACCTCGACTAGGCTAGTGTTGGATTTAAGCCTAGGTGCCCTGTATGATGTTGCTGCAGTTTTGGGCGCATGTTTCTTCAAGCCTAGCATACGTTTTTGCTACCCTAGCATATCGAATTGTCGGTTGTTTGGGTGCTACATTAGCCTAAGTGTTTGTGGATACTGGTAATATTACAGAATAGGTCCGCAATGTCGTCGTCGTTGAATCAGATTAGAATTGATTGTTTTAATCCATCGAAAATTTCCTTGGAATTATGGCTAAGCCTATTAGAGGCACATTTTAGTCATTTAAATGTCACTGAGGCTGACGAGAAAAAAATCTCCTGCTTGTGTCATTGGGTACTGATGTTTTTAGTGTTTTAGGCAATCTTTGTGCTCCTGATTTGCCCCACACAAAGTCTTATGCAGACTTGGTTCAGTTATTGAAAGGTCATTTTATTGTTACGCCTTCTTATCACAGAAGTTTGCTAGCCTTCCAGCAAAGAAAAAAAAGGAAGGATGAGAGTGTAAAAGAATTGTATGCTGATTTAAAGGCTCTAGCAAAGCATTGTAATTTTGGCAACCAATTTGATGGTAGAGTAAGAGATCAGTTATTTATGGCTGTAGATGCTGAAGTTTATTTTTCAAATATAGTGGCTCTCAACATAGATCTCCAAGCAATGACCTCTCAGGCTATTTTGGAGAGAATTTTGAACATGGAAAAAGCATTTGTAAGTGAGAAAGATGAGGTTCAGTCACAGGTTCAGGTTGTAAGAAGAAAATATGTAGGTTTATCTTGTCAACATTGTGGTTCCTCTCATGACAGCTTTTATTGTAGATTTAAGCATTTATCATGTTATAATTGTCATAAAAAGGGTCATTTACAGAAGGTTTGTAAAGAAGCCAAAAGAGAGAGTGGTTATAGTACAGCTAAAGGTTCAAATAGACCAAGCAAGAAAGATTTTAGGAGTAAACCTAAGTTTAATAGTAGGAAAACTGTAAAGATTGTGAATGATCAAGATGTATCATTAAGTGATAATGATGATGAGGATGATAAAGTGTTAACTGTCAGAGATAAAATCTATGCTGTTCATGCTGAACAATTTTATTTTTCTGTTAATAAGATCCAAGTTCCTTTTGAGGTTGATAGTGGTGCTACTGTTTCAACTTTAAATAAAGATTGGGTTGAGAAGTTGAATTTGAAAGTTGAACAATGTAAGAAACCCTTACAGGCTTATGATGATTTTAAAATAAAGGTTTTGGGAAAAGTGGTTGCTCCTGTTGTGTATAATGGATATAATGTATCACAAGTCTTTTATGTTGTTGGTTCAAAGAATACAAATTTATGTGGTAAAAATCTAATGAAACAAGTTGGTATTTATTTAGCAGGATTAGATGGAAGTACCAAGGTTAACAATGTTCATAATGTAAGTGTTGAACAAGTGTTTGAAGATTATAATGTTAATGTAAGCATACCTATTTCTAGCATTGTAGCTAAAATTCATATAAAGAGTGATGCTATTCCAAAGTTTGTAAAAGCACGTACTGTTCCATTTTACCATAAAGAGATGGTTGAAGAGGCCATTGATAAACTTGTAAGTGAAAATATTATAGAATCTGTATCTCATAGTGAATGGGCTGCGCCTATTGTACCTGTGTTAAAAGAGAATAAGAAAGAAATTCGCATATGTGCAGATTTTAAGCATTTGAATAAGCAAATACAATGTGATAAATACCCCTTGCCTAAGATTGATGAACTTTTGTGTAGTGTTGGCAAAGGCAAAATTTTTTCTAAGATTGATTTGAAGAATGCATATTTGCAAATACCTGTTGAAGAACAAAGTCAAGAGTTTTTAGTTATTAATACACACAAAGGAATGTATAAATACAAGAGGTTGCCCTTTGGCTTGTCCTCTTCTCCTGGTATTTTTCAAAGAATTATTTCACAGATCTTATGTAATATTGATGGTGTTGCTGCATATATGGATGATATAGTTGTCAGTGGTGAAACTAAAGATGAGCATGATGACAGACTCAAGAAAGTTTTAAATGTGTTGCAATCTCATAATGTACAGATAAATAAGAGTAAAACAGTTTTAAATATGGAATGTATTGAATATTTAGGTTACTGTATATCAAGTGAAGGAATAAAACCATCCCCAAAGAAGGTTAAAGCAATTTTGGATGCTCCTTGTCCTACCTCAGTAGCAGAGGTCCACTCATTTTTAGGGATGATTACATTTTACTGTAGATTTATTAAGAATTTTTCAACTAAATCAGCTCCATTGTATGATTTACTGAAAAAAGGTGCCAAGTTTGAATGGACAAAGATTGAACAGAATGCATTTAAATGTCTTAAACAAGATTTTGTAGACTCTAAAGTATTAGTAAATTTTGATGGGTCATATCCCTTGATTGTAGAAGTTGATGCTTCACCTGTTGGTGTAGGATGTGTGTTATTGCAAAAGGTCAATGGAGTAGAAAGACCTATTTATTTTGCAAGTAAGAAATTGAGTAGTGCTGAGATGAAATATTCACAGTTGGATAAAGAAGGATTGTCTTTGATTTTCGCTGTCAAAAGATTTAGATATTTTCTTTTGGGTAGAAAATTTATGGCCAGAACGGACCATAAACCACTTTTAGGATTGTTTGGTAAAGATAAGCCAATTCCTCAGAATGCCAATTCTAGGATACAAAGATGGGCTTTGTTACTTTCTCAATATGACTTTGATCTAGTGCATAAACCTGGAAAGGAAAATGTTATTGCCGATGCACTTAGCCGTCTTCCAGTAGAAGATGAAATTCAGTCTGGGATTCCTGCTGAGTATGTAAGATTAGTGGAATTGCTTGATTTTGATGAAATTTCTTATAAGGTAATTAGACAATATAATAAGAAAGATAAAGTGATGTCTCAGTTAATTAATTGTCTAAGATTTGGTTGGTCTAAAGAAAATAATTTGTTACTCATGGAATATGGTAATGTTAAAGATGAATTGTCTCTTCATAATGATGTAGTGTTATACAGGAATCGTATTGTAATACCTGTAGAGTTGAGGTGTAAGATATTGACTCATTTACATAATGGTCATAATGGAATAAATGCCATGAAAGCAGAGGCTAGGAAATGGGTTTGGTGGCCAAAGATTGACCAAGACCTTGCAGAGATGACAAAGAATTGTAATATTTGTTTTAAGAATTATAAACAACCACCAGCTAATACTTTGTCATGGCCTAATACGGGAAAACCATGGTCTAGGGTCCATATGGACTATGCAGGTCCTATTGATGGTAAATATTTTCTAATTGTCATTGATTCTTATAGTAAGTTCTTAGATATACAGTTCTCTAGTTCTGCAACATCTGGTGTCACTATAAATCACCTAAGGAAAGTATTTTCTAATTTTGGCTTGCCAGACATGATAGTGTCAGATAATGCTCCTAATTTTGTATCACAGGAAATGAAGGTGTTTTTGCAAAAGAATGGTATAAAACATGTTTGTCCTGCCCCTTATCATCCAGCCTCTAATGGTCTTGCAGAAAGAGCTGTAAGGACATTTAAGGAGGGTTTAAGGAAATTTAAAGAGGGAGATTATACTACTAGAGTTTGTCGTTTTCTTTATAACTATAGAAGAACTGTACATTCTGCTACAGGAAAAGCTCCTGCAGAGATTATGTTTAATAGAAATTTCAGAGGTACTGTAGATGTAAAGCTGAAAGAAAGTAAAGAATGTAATGATAGTCTTTCAAATGAAGAAAACATGTACAAAGTTGATGATGCTGTGTTTGCACGTAACTATGGTAAAGGTCCACTATGGGTGGAAGGTAGAATTGTAGAAGTATTAGGTTTAAGAAATTATAAAGTGCAAGTACATTGTTCAGGGAATATGATATGGAAAAGACATTCTGATCAATTGATGCATAGATATTTTGGAGATTTCAATCAGTCTAATAATGAAATGTTGAATAATGATTATGATAATCCTGTTGTAAGTGAAATTGAAGCTGATAATCCTGTTGTAACAAGTGTTCCTAGTGAATTAACAACCAATTCTAATATTATAGAAACAAATGGTGTACTTTCAAAAGATGTTATTAATGTACCTTCAAGAGATGTAAGTAATAGTGCATGTGATGAGTTACCTATACAGACTCCAGTAGTGAGAAGGTCTCAGAGAAATATCAAGCCCCCTGATCGTCTTAATTTGTAAATAGTGTTTTGAACTCCTTATATAGAATTTTCATGTGTGCCTTGTTTTAAGAAGTTGATGACTTATTTTTTATATGTGATGTATTGCAAATTCTAGGGGAAAGGAATGTTATGATATAAGTGATCTAATCCTTTATTGATAATAAGGTTATTCCCTTTATCGCACCTCTTTTGTTTTCATTGTACTTCTACCTATTTGGTTTCTAATGTTTATATTGATTGAGCCGACCGGCACACATCTTGCAACAATAAACTGGAAGCCATGATATACGCTCATTATTAATACAAACCTTTACAATATAGTTAAAATTAGCTATATGCTGAAATATAACTTGCAAATAATAATAATCTGTTAAATGCAAGGAGAGAGATTTTCTTTAGTAACGAAAGAGAAAACAGTTAAGAGTTCATTAAATAACTAATTATACATTTATAATGTCCTCTGGTGACTTGGAGCAGAACACTCTGTCACAACAACACGTCACAAATATGTGCTTCCCAGACACCAACATATTTGTTCGTGTCATTCTGTACAATGTATATAGTAATGAGAACAAATAATATGCATAGAATTGAGAAAAAAAATTAGTTTTATTGCCAGTGCAGGATACACCCTCTGCAAGTTTGGCGACACATGGGTTGTTTAGGAGGGTGACACAACCCCGTACGAGTACCATATTTCATAACATTATTGACTTATTAGTGTGAACTCTCATGTGATGTAATTGTAGATTTCATATTATAGGGGTTCCTTGGAATATGAAAAATTATTACAAGGGTTCCTCCAAGGTGCAAAGGTTGGGAAGCACTGGGTTAGCTTTTCAAAATTTAAAGTTATGTGACGAAGAAGAAGAAAATATAACATACACCAAGAAAATGAATAAATAAAAATAATAAGCAAATTCAAAAGACTATATGAACATTTGATTTGTTACTCGAATTTTAAAGATTATTTAAAGAGTCTTCACTTCAGTATGTAAAGGAAAAAAAATGGACAAGAGTGTAAGAAGGAACTGAACTTCACATAGGAAAGAATGAACGAGACCAAGGGCAAATGTATTGTTAAACTTATCTCCAGAAATGCTTATAAATGACATAGTAAGGGCAACATACGCTATTTTAGCAAACACAGGGGTGACCTCCAGACTCATGGACAAGGAAATATTCAAAGCTATCTATATGACTTATGTGAGACCAAATCTTGAGTATGCAGCGCCCTTATGAAATCCACACTCGAAAAACTATGTAAATAAATTGAAGAAAATTCAAAGACATCATGCGAAACTGGTAACAGAGATATGTAATTTCAGTTATGAGGCAAGGTTGAGGGAATCAGGCTTACCATCACTTGAATGGGGAAGCTGAGGGGGATATGTTAACGGTTTTTTTTTCAAATTCCTTCATGGTTTTCATAGATTGTCGAGATAACGCTATTTTGATATGGGTGTCTCAAGAACTAGAGGCCATAGTTTAATGCTTCGCAAGAAAAAAAATTGCAGGACGTAAGAAAGTACATTTCTGTTGTAAGAATAGTTGCTAATTAGAATTAGCTAAATGCATTCACAGATTTAGGGAAATATATTTTAAGTGTCAGAGAGTAAAAAAAAAAAGAAAAAAAATCAGGAATCGAGGAGCCAAAAGCAGAATGCCCATTCCCGTAATCACAAATAGATAAATACTTTCATGTATAAGGAATCGAACTTTGCATGTTTAAATTCATAAGAAGAATTCTGCCACTGAGGCATGAGGTATTAAAAAGACGTATGAAAATATACGGTAGCGCTGTGATTAGTTCTTGAAATATAGTAATTGTTTGGCAAGTAAATCTTTGCATTACGTGAATGTAGGGGTGTTTTCTTACAAAAGTTTAGTAATATTTACTAAAACAATATTCAATATACGTTGGGCATATATTTACAATTGCAAACCAAGACAATTTCATTATAAGGAAAAAGCAATTCATGGTTATTAATATAACTCTTCCATGTTAAAATCTAATCATGAGCATGTAATTTCCTAATTGTGCTTACCTGAAAGAGACTCATGCTCGTGACTCCCCATATCTTGGTCGGTTCCATTTTTGAACTTAGTGATTCTTATCGTACTTGTCCTTAAAACTATGGATAAGTTAGCATTAACTACTTCCTCGCTTAGCGAATTCCAATCATCATCTACTCTTACACTAAAAAAAAAAAGTACTTCCTTACGTTTAACATAGAAAATTTCTTATGAAGCTTCAAACTATGACCTCTAGTTCTAGCACCAGCCATATCAAAATATCTATCTCTATCCATTCTGTCATAAACATGAAAGAATTTAAAAACCGCTACCATATCCCCCTCATTCTTCTAGCTTCGAGTGATGGTAAGTCTAATTTCCTTAGCCCCTCCCCAAAGTATCTCTGCAGTATAAGGGGGTGCAGTATCTTTGACTGTAGATACTGACTGAAACTCCTTGTTCAGTTCTTCACGGATCTCTTCGTTCGTTTCAATGATGCTTCCATCCACTCTCTTTACTTATAAAACCTGTTCTTTTACCTTCAGTTTTCCTCTGAAGAATCTGTGGAAAAGTTTGGAATTTCTTTAGCCTTCCTGGTGATCTTCCTCTCATGGTCTCACTCTGGTTCCTTTCTTTTACTTAGGTAATCATTTCTTGCTCTTTTATAAGTCTGCCAGGCATTTATGTTTTTTTCTCCTCTTACATCTTTTGTATGCATGAAAATGCATACTTATATATATATATATATATATATATATATATATATATATATATATATATATATATATATATATATATATATATATATATATATATATATATATATATATTATATATATATATATATATATATATATATATATATATATATATATATATATATATATATATATATATATATATATATATATATATATATATATATATATATATATATACACCAAGGTTTTATTTATTAGGTAACTTATATATATATATATATATATATATATATATATATATATATATATATATATATATATATATATATATATATATATATATATATATATATATATATATATATATATATATATATATATATATATATATATATATATATATATATATATATATATATATATATATATATATATATATATATATATATATATATATATATATATATATATATATATATATATACACACCAAGGTTCTATTTATTAGGTAACATAAAAGGAAATAAGCAATAAAGATATTGCTTTCGAGGATTTACGTACATCATGCAAATAAATATTAACTCATGAAATAGAAGGCCACATGATTTGGGGATTACGTATCAGTACGAATTTAGTCAGTTTGTGGTATTAAGTAATATTAGAAACGAATTTAAATGTTGTGTTCGACGCAGTACTGATTGTTCGGGAATTCTGCATAAAAGTCATACTTGGCCTAGTGGACTGGGTAGGGAGGTGCAAGTTGTTGCAAAAAAAGACAAAAATATATAATAATAATAATAATGCCAAGCCTAAGGTACTAACAAGCCAAGAGTCATATTCACAGAACGACTGCTTGGCTGACGCTTTAAAGATTGGATTTTAGTATTTATGGAAAGATTTTCAGCTTTATTGTTTTATGAAGTAGTGGTATAGCGTACTGTTACAAATTAATCTTTAAAGTAAAAATAATATTCATTGATGTACTGCCAATGGGGATAACGAAACACCTATACACTTCATATTGCGTGCTATAACTATTCACTGATAATCGTTAGTTCAAAAAGAATACATCGTCTATTCGACAAATACGGATATAAAACCTACGCGAGAAAACAAGCGCCAAAAATGGGGATATAAATGAGCACGTGGTACCTTATGAAGTGATTGCTTGGTGCGTTCATTAACCTCAGATTGAATAAGTTTGTCTTAACTTCGGGATTGAAAGGTGGTATTCTAACATTCTTTATGTTCGATAATTTAATATATTACATTATTTATTTGCCAAGAATGTCATTTAATATGAATTTGTTAATGTTAGAACAACAAAACTGAATCATTGCACCTCTTCTTGGAATATTATTTGTTACAATGTATAGAAAGTAATAATGCAAAGAGGGTAATATATATTGTAACGGTATTTATTTTTTCCTAGTTCGAGAAACACAGTTGATATGTAATTCAATTAGACCGTATATGAAAACTTCTTTTTTTCAGATAAATTATCACCTAAATATAATGGTTACTATCAGAAACAGAATGATGTAGCTATATTAACATTATTATAATTATATATAATTGTAAATAACAATTATAGAAATATTTCACACCTCTTGCTTGGAATACGAAATAAAAATAAGAGAGTTACTTAAATAAACCACTGCTGTGAGCTAGTTCCATTGTACTTGTTTTCTCGATGACCTAAGTACGGTTGTTTTCTGTTCGACACGGGTTGGTAACTGAACGTAGCCGTGGTTCATCGCGATGTAAACAAAACTTGAATTATCTCTCTCTTAGTCCTTCTCGTTTCTGCGTTAATCTACCTCAAACCTCAATGTCGAAACGGGTGGCGTAGGAGAATAGAAACATGTCGGGATTGGTGGCAGTGCATGTAGGTAAGTCAAATGACGTAATTCATGAAAAAGTGCTTGAAAATTTCATGCAGGCGTCAGCTAAGGTTGGGGGCCGATCGGTTCATTTTCAAGGGGGCATTTGTAAACGGTGCCCCTTAACTTGAAGGAAGGCAGTGATGATAAACTTTAAAGTAGGTAGATCGTTTTATTTCCATTTTTAGTTAAGCGATATTTATACTCTCATTGCGGAGGGAGTTTGGAAAAAATGAGTCAGTTGAGTTGATCTTTCAAAAATAAGATGGGTATGTTGAAAATACAGTACAGGTATATATTAATCCTTTAGATTATTTAAGCTCATGATATAGAATTCATTATATTTCTGTAATATGTTTTATAAGACCAGTCGAATAAGCGGTTAATGTAAATTAGAATATGGCAAATGTTCATTTTACACACTTCCTATGATTATACAATTCACTTTATGGTTTTCCACTAGTTTTGGATGTGTTCTCAGCAATTTCCATGCTCATTTCCTCAGGTATTTGGTATCGTGCCTGTGGTATGCCACAGTCGTATTTTGTAGTCGTACTCCGCTGTCGTGTAGTTTGTTGTACTTTCGCTGCCACGTCTGTCATGTAGATTAGATAGACATATGACAGAGGTAGGGTGGGTATGAATAGGTTAGTGCTTATTAGAAAAATCATAAAAAGAAAAACAGAATTAATAAGTAGAGTAGAATAGAATAGGTTAGACATGCTGAAAATACAATTAAAAAATGGAGCTGCCTCGTGTGTGCCAGTAGGCATGTTGCAGTGTCCTCTATTCTTATGTTCTTATGTTCTTATGATATTACTTATTATTCTCTACATAACAGGCCAGATCTAAAGCATGCAAGGTGATAGATATGCGATGATACTTAGCACTTAATTTATTTAGAGGCTACATAGTTCCTCTAGGCCTCAATCCCCCTGTCCCCTTAATGTAATGTTATCTGTATAGGCACCAACAATACTCTGCTTTTTCCGCTCGTTCTTTGACCCTTTTTATCACCTCGGGTCAGGCACTTGGTCGCCTCAGAGCACCACATCTCTCCCTGATATATTCCTTTGCACCCCTAATATATTTATAAAGACTTTTTATTCCATTCCATGTACCCTATACTTCTGTAGGATTGTCATACTGATCACTTATCATATTGCATTTCTAGATCCATATACTCAACATATATAGGTATTTTAACAACAAATATCATGCTTATATGTCAAAATATGTTTTTCTTTGTAACTTTTTCACAAATCCCACTGTTAGTCCCTGATTTTTGGCTCCATATGTCTTATCAACTTTCCAATTTAAGCTCACCTTTAAACCATCCCTCCAATAGAAGGTAATTTCTGATTATTTAAACCAGACCATCTCGTTTCCATTGCCTTGATGAACATATTACTTATGCATGCTCTATCCCAGACCACAGGTAGCAATGTTATTTGGATTATATTCAGAATGCCCTTTTTGCTTAAAACAACTGGGTGGCCATAACTGAGGGAAGAATAACAAAAGTGCAATAGCAAAAATATAACAGTTTCAGTCACCTTTACGGATATCCAGACCCCATGTAGTAAATAATATGAATCTGATACTAGTGATGCAGAAACAGATCTCAGGTTTACAGGTTTATCCTGATCTCATCTTGAAGACTTGTTTGCTTCCTTATGTTTGTCAGGGTAGGTTCATACAAAAATTTGCCAGCTCTTTCTCTTGTAAGTACTGTACCTCTCACCTTTCTTGATGTCAATGCCTCTCCAAGAGAGATCACACCTCATTCCGATGCTATCATTTTAGGTTTATACATTTGCTAAATTCCAGAAATAGATCTCAGCTTTTACAGGTTTAACCTGACCCTATCATGAGGGCTTGTCTTTGTACCCTTATGTTTGTCAGGGGAGCTTGTATATATATTTCTGCCTGCTCATTCTTTCTTTTTAGTATACCTCTCTCCTTTCTCGATATCAAAGCCTCTCCTAGACATATTACAGACCACATTCCTCCATCACCTTCACTGCATACCTCACGCTCGAATACTCAGTTAGCCTAGACTTCGAATCCACTTCAGGATTCAGTCATTGCCCAACTTTTCTAGGTGTCCATACCAGCTAAGAACAGTATATGAAGAAGAAGTAGCCACTGGTCCATATTCATGAAAGCATTGCATTTTACATGAAAAATTCTTGAAAAAAGCACAAGCCCATTATGAGTTTAAAAGAGCTACATGCAAGTTGAGACACCATATAGAATGATAAAAATTTAATGCTGCTGGATTACTCTAAAATCTTGTAGGGTCATGCTATAGGTATCCATATATATACTGTATTAGAGTTGACGATTCTCTTGTGTGTACATAACCTATATATTTTTGAATTGCAGGTGCTGGGAGTCATTCTTCTTCTCTCAAAGGAGAGTATAAAACCTTGATGAAGAAAGCATGTACTCAGGTAAAGTATCATATTTGCTTGGACTATCTTATACATGTCTGTATGTAACTTGTGATTGAAATTAGTGATAGCAACTGTATCACAGATCATTATTTTCTTTATTTGTATGTATACATACGAGTATATTTACATTTCCATATTTGATATAAGGTGATGTAAGTTAAGTATTTGTTATTTTGAATGGTTTAGTTTTTGGTCTCCAGCATATCTTGTGAAAATTTTAATTAATACTCAGCTGTTCAAATAATTCCTAGGTACTTAGTGATAAGTAATTTTCTATATTATATGAGCTGAAGGACAGAGTTGTATGTTTGAAATATTTAAAGCTTTTTTTCACTTTACACTGTATAAGGAATTAGCTTGACCTATTAAGTTTTCATTATTCCTCTGGCTCTTCCGTCACTGCACATTTGAATAGGTTTAGTATATGAGTATTGTTTGAGTTTGCTCTTATAAATGACAATAAAGGCCATAATAAGTATCATTAGTGAAAACGTCTCCTTAAGACGTCAGATACAACATACATTATGAGTATAAATAGTATTATAATTTTTTTTCATGCATGTTATAGCTTTCAAAATGTATTATTAAGTTTGCCACATCTTCAAAAGAAAATTATGGTATTATGGCTATTTTACACACAACTCATCCTTTTTTTTTTTTTACTTATATATTTTGTATGCAGAAAAAGATCATTCATGAGAGGCACAGAGGTCATAATTTTTCTACTAATAATTCATGAGAGGAACAGAAGTAATAACTTTTGACAAATAATTCTTGGGAGGAACGGAAGTAATAATTCTTTCAACTCTCCTCTTGAACCTAGTTTTGGGGATGATGGTAGTATTCTTTCTTCCATATGTACACACACACGCAATCTTTACCCCTCTCTAACCCTATGCCTTCCCTTATTCTTTCTTTACGCAAAGTTCATAAGGTTCTTCGCTCGCTAAAGACGAACAAGGCATCTGGTCCTGATGGTATCCCTGCATGGCTCCTTTGGTCCTGATGGTTTCCCTGCAAGGTTCCTTAAGGAGTTTTGCAGATGAACTGGCTTCCATGCTTTGCCGTCTTTTTTGCCTTAGTCTCTCAGCCAGTAGCTATCCTTCATCTTGGCAGCATGCTGCAGTGAAGCCTGGCCCTAAGAAGGGTAACCGCTCTATTCCTTCAAACTACCAACCTATTTCCCTTACCTCTTCTATTGCTAAAATGTAACTCGATTATTTCCGATCTCCAGTACGGCTTCCGCAAGGCAAGATCCACTGGTGACCTCCTTTCCTATGTTACTCATGTATAGTCATCCTCTATGAGGAACTATGAAGAATCCTTTGTCGTTTCCCTTGATATCTCTAGGACTTCTGACAGAGTCTGGCACAAGGATCTGTTGGCCAAACTCCCTGTCTATGGCTTTACCCCTTCTCTCTGTTCTCTGATTTAAAGTTTTTTTGGGACCGTTTTACATCCGTGGTTGTTTACAGTGCAACATCTAGCCCATTCCCTGTTACCAGTGGTGTTCCACAGGGCTCTGTTCTTTCACCTACTCTGTTCCTTCTCTTCATAAATTATCTTCTTCAGTCCCCATCTTCCTTTCTTCTTCACGCCTTAGCTGACGATTCTGCCCTTCATTTTTCCTCTGCCTTTTCTTCACAACCTTCATCTGTTACACATAATCAGTCTCGTATCACATTTTCTTCTACTCTCAACTCGGAATTGCAGAGGGTATCTGAGAGGGGCACCCAAAATTTTGTTAAATTTAATGCCTTCAAGACGCAACTTCTGGCTATCTCATTATCTTCTCTTGATAGCCCTATTGTCTTCGAAACTAAAGAAATTTACCCTCTTAATTCTATCAATATATTAGGAATCCATACAGCCTCTAACTTGTCTTGGAGGCATCACATAATCCTAATTTCTAAGTCTGCATACAAATAATTGGGGGTTTTATTTTGTCTTCATCATTACTTCAACTCTCTACAGTTACTTTAAGTCTATAAAGGTCTTATCCGTCCCAGCTTAAAATACTTCTCACACATCTGGGGTGGTGGTTCTACCTATCTCCTTGATAGGGTTGAATCTAAGGCAATCAGACTCATTAATGACCCTTCTCTTACTTCTAATCTGGATTCTCTTTCTCTTCGCCATAAGGTATCATCCTATTCCCTTTTCTATAGCTGCTCTGATGAGTTGGCAAGTTGCATCCCTCCCCCACTGCCGCAGCGTAACTCGCCAAAAGGCCTCGTCTCACAGGTACTATGTGGAGATTTGTAGCCTGTGGATTGGTTGGTGCAGTGACTGCTTCTTCACATCCGCCTCCAGAATCTGGAACTCTTCCTCCTCTCTTTCCTAGTTTTTATAACCTATCTTCCTTCAAAAAGCGGATCTATTGTCATCTCAGGGCCTAATCCTGCCATATATCTAGGTTCTCAGTACTTTGACTATTCTTTCAGTCTGTCTTTTTCCTTTGCATATCATTACCTCATCTCTGCCTTGTCCTTTATCTTTTTCTTTTCCTTTGTCTTAATGTTTTCATCCTGCCCGGGCCTCTATTGATGAGGACAGTTTTTTTTTTTATTGTCCCTGTGTCACTCATAAAAAAACACATGCACAATTATAAATACAAAAAATAAGTAAGATCTTATATTGATAGTTGTCAAACTGATTATACCTATAGCATTAATTGGTATTGTTAGTGAAAGTCTTGTAGTCACACATCTGTACCCTATAGTGATGGGTGGCTTCTGTCTAACTTAGGCATTAAACATAATCCACTGCCTATAGTTCTGTCACAATACAGAGTATCTGTTTTCTCATGTATCTTTCCCCACTGGCACGGGATGAGAATACCGCCGCCTTATTAGCCTGCATGTTCTTAAGGTCAGCTAAATGGAGGAGGGGTCAAAGAATGAAATTAACCCCTAATTATTTTCCTCCCTGGAAGGAGGAAAATAATTGGTAATTGGTTCTTGAATATGTGTTTGTAGTAAGAGGGAGGTGATAGGTAGTATGACCTGTGGGAACCAAGATGGATATAGTAACAGCGAGTGAAATTAAGTTGATAGGAAAAGTTCCTCTTGTGAATAAATGTGTACTCTTACTCGGCTACCCCCCTTGCAATGAGTACTGTCCATTGTATAGTATATAGATAAATATATTTCCTTCTGTTTCTATCCTGTGTTGTTCAGTAAGAGGTTTATATACCCATATATACTTCAGGCCATGACATTACTCAGAGGGGGAGGAAATGCAGTGGATGCCGTGTGCGCAGCTACTCAGGTTCTAGAAGACTCTCCTCGCACTAATGCTGGAATTGGTTCTTCCCTAACAGCGGATGGTGAGTATGTTTAGTCTATCTCCTGTTTAAAGGAGGTCTTTTTAAAAATTATCTATTTAGTGGAATGATTCATTTTGGCTGAAAGTCATTCGTATTAAAAACTCATGAATCTTAGATTATTCGAATATACTTCACTTTAAAAAAAAGTAAGTATGTAATACTCTGAAATATGCAGTATTTCATTATAGAAATGCACATATTATACATATGCGTAAGAGAATGTTTAGTAAACAATAAAGTAGTTATAAGTAAATAAATGAATAAAGCCTTTTGTCTGTGCCTCTCTTGATGTGGCTCCTCTGCTGCTTCTAGATTAGTCATTCTAAAAAAAGACAATATATCCCACCATGTTCATATTGGTGATCCGATTTACAGACTTTACAGGCAGTTGGGGTTGATATACTAATGCATAGAGGCACCATAGAAAGTACGCTTACCCTCCCTCATATGCTACCACATAGCAAATATTTTTAATTTTCTTTTGCTTGGCTGTCTTCTTCTTCTTCTTCGTCTACATCTTTTCCCACTTTTATGTGGTTTTCTGGCCAGTTTTCTGTATTTGTGTCTGTCCTATACCTCATCACCCAACAAACCTTTAGACCTTAGGTCGTCATTGATGCAATCCATCCACCTACTCTTTGGTCTCCCTCTCCTTCTCCTACCCTGTATATCCATTTCCATCACCCTCCTCCCAACATACTGTTCATCCCTCCTAACAACATGACCATACCATCTTAGTCTACTTTCTTGTATTTTATCTGATATTTCTCTAACTTTTGAGGTACCTCTAATTACCTCGTTTCTGATCTTATTGCTTCTTGTCACCCCACACATCCATTTCAACATCCTCACCTCTGCCACATCCAGTTTTTTCTTTTGTGTCTTCTTTATTGCCCATGTCTCTGCTCCAAACATCATCGCAGGTCTCACAACTGTCTTATGCACTTTACCCCTCAACTTAATCCCTATTCTCCTGTCGCACAGCACCCCAGACACTTTCTTCCAGTTCTTTGGGTTATTTCTGACTAGGTCACCATCCTCTGCTACTGTTGATCCCAAATTCTTGAACTTTTCAACTCTTTTCAACACCTTCCCCTGCAAATTGACCTCCCCATCCTCATCATCTCTCAACTTCAAGTACTCTGTCTTCTTCCTGCAGATTTTCAGTCCTCTATCATCCATCACTCTTCTCCACTCCTCAAGCTTCTCCTCCACTACCTCTCTAGTATGGTGACTATAATTCTTGTTATCTGTACTAGCCATATTTTGGTTTTGGCAGAATTTTTATGGCTGGATGCCCTTCCTGCCGCCAACCCTCCCCATTTTCCCGGGCTTGGGACCGGCACCAAGTTAAGGCTGGCTTGCCCCCCTCAATGGCTGGGTTAATTTTCTTTTGCTTGGCTGTAGTTCTTGGATATGTCAGTGATGCTCCCCAGACTTTGTCTGTGTATTACTTTTCATTGGGAAAATATAATTTCCAAGTTCACTTGATATTTCTCACATTGACTCTGAACTTTGTGGTCCTTAATCCTTTGGCTACTTTTAAGAAAGGAAATATGAATAGAAAATTAATGTGAATTCATGAACAAAGGAAACGGTTCTTTTGCAGTAATATCCACACCTCAGGCTTGTTCCTACTACTGATAGTGGGAGTTATATTTCATATTTTACATTATTACGTCCACCTTTATTTGTTGTGATAGTAATATTACTTCTAATATGTTGTATGTGAATTGGATGGTGGATTATTGTTACTTAGACCTATTTTAAAGGTAATTGTATTTGAAAATTTAAAGTAAATATTTAACGGTGTGATGAGTGCAGTAATATTACTCATCCCGTTGTGGGGCCCCTTCCTCTGCCATTATGCATATGATGTATAAATTATATTCTCAGTGGCATTGATGGTGACAAATGTGCCCCAAAATAACTTATCTCTTGGATGTATCTCATTTTATGATATATGCTTGTGCATTATATTGAACTTTGTATTTAACCCGCTTTATGTTTCTGTATTTATGCATACTTCACGATCATGAACATTGGTCCTTACCACACAAGAGCATCGTGAGTTACGAAAATTCCTTCGTAATCATTAATACTGAATCAAACACATCCCATCGGAGTCAACCTTCAGGATACATTGCACTATAATATCTGAATTTTCCTTTAGATTATAACCTCATGAATATATTGTTGAGAACCCATTCCAGTAGCAAATATAAAATCTTTAGAAGTTCTAGTCCTTGCTATTTTGAATCAAAATAGTCACGGGAATAAATCTCGTTAAGAGATAGTCTTGGAACCACCTCCAAATATTCAGGTAAACTCATTTGCCACCACAGAATAGGGAGTTAAGTATGAATATACACTTCGAGACTCTGAATACGGGTAGTAGAGGCTCTATTCAGGATAGATTGACATTGCTGATTTGTGCTTAACATCTGACCTCTAATTTGAAGGGTGAGACTTTTCTATGTTTCGAGATTAGCAGCTCTGCTATCCCCTTCATGGCCCAATCACACCTGGTCTCCAAAACTGGAAATGAGCTACTTGGACCACTTTATTCAAGATCATTTACTGCATACATAAGAAGAAGGACCCAGCCAGGATAACTGTCAAGATATTATCTAAGAGTGTCTAGTCTTGTCACAGAATATGTAATCAGCAATATACACTACATATAAACCAACCTTCAAATATTAACAGCATGACTTCATTGTATGCATCTCCTACTAAGAGGTCATCGAGTTCACGAAGAACCTTTAGTAAATGAGACCTATAATATATTAAATTTTTCTCAAACCAGCATGGGAACTTAATAAAATGTTATTGCTATTGGATTCAAAACCTTTCACTTCCATGCAATGTTTCTTACCTCCTCTTGCCTGTGCTTACAGAATTTTCAAATTACCCACCTTTTAAGGTGAAGACAACATCTAATGCAGCTTGCTTGTGGTCCCTAGTCGATTCAACTCAATGCATCACTCTTGCTGATGGTGATCCTCCAAAGATTTGTGGAAGCTCCCTTAAAGAGAGATTGCTATACACTGTGGTACATCATAACCCTTCCTTGTTTGCTTCTCAATATTTTTTCCTCTCCATTACACAAGGAGAATGCTGTCATATGCCTGTGCTTCCAAACTTATGTGCTCCAAAGTAAAATATCTCCAATATATTCTGTTTCGTTTATAGGACTAAGGAAAAATGCAGCTACCTCATCATATAATTCTTTACCTGGAATGCAAGATAACTACAATGCTTCTATATGCTAATTCCATATTTTCTAAGTTTATCATAGCACAAAGGATATTTTTATTACCAGAAATGCTGTAATGGAGCCAAAAAAAGTTAAAGCACGTCATGTTTTATGCAGTTGCGTGCACTGTTCATAATGCATTCACTGAGTGAAATGCCTTTGCCTTTAGTCTCTATGACTTATTCACGTATAGTGTATATGTTTGTGTGCATGGATGCGTGGTGTGGTCTTAGATGTCTTGTAAGCATTAAAGGTGACTGTTATCTTTTAAGATATTTGTGCATACTATTTATAATGCTCTTACAAATGATATGCCTTGCTCTTCAATCTCTATACTTTGTCACATATACTGTACTGTATATGTGTGGTCTTAGATTATTATATGTCATTATTGTTAGCCATTTTTCTCATACTGCTTGTGTCATTTGTAGACACCATTTATAATGTGCCATTACAGTACGAGGAATCCTCTACAGCCTCTGTGTACTAGTCACACACAAATGTCCTTGATTGTGTGCTCTACAGTACAATTTGCTCTTGTCTAGTTAGGAGAGTATTATATTTGTTTCAGAAAATATTGATATTATACCTACATAATATCATGAGCTTTAGTTTCCAAGAAGTCGACAGTTTTCCCATCCTCCTTTCCTTTGCTCTGTGTTGTTATACTCTTGACAGAATGTATGGAAACAGAAAAAAGGCTGTATAGGAGAGAGAAAACATTTTTCTGAGTTTTCATGCAGATCGTCAAAACCCACCCTCCTGTCTGCTTTTTCCTTCTTGGATATATTGGTCAGGAGAAATAGAATGAGTGACATTTGGTGCATAATAGGAGAAAAGTGATGGGCAGCATATTGACAATGATGTCTTCGATCGTTAGAATGTTGACTCCCATTGTCTATCGCACCATTAAAATGGATTATCAATATGATCATGTAACTGGAACAGGTAGTTTTATCTCTCTTTGTGAATAACTTGAATCCGAATGCAGCAGAGCAACTCCCTTGATCAGCTACATGCTAACTGAAAAATACCAAATATGATTGATGTAGATTCATATCCAAGATCTTTAAGAAGAGTTTCCATTAGTTGATAATTTTGTGAGAACAGAGGTTATTCCAGGATATTACACCTCCTCTTACAGAAATATATCTTTAGTGTGTAAAAACTTGCTAAAATCAGCAAGGGTATATTAATTAACAGAATTAAAGTTACACTCTCCAAGACTTTGTCCTACCCTGTCCCTGCTCACCTCTTCCTTTTCTTGTTTTTTATGTTAGAAATTTTGGAGAGGAAATGTTTGCCAAGCCGTAGGTGTTATTTGTTTTTCTTACATCTTGTGATTCACAGATTAACAAATTGATAGATACCATAAGGAAAATATGTGGAAAAAGAATTTAGCATTATTTTTATCTTGAAATGAGGGTTCTGTAAATAGAATCATCTGAAAACTATCAATCAAATAACACAGGTAATAAATTGTATTACTGAAATTCATTCAAAAAAGCGCTTGCAATTCTTTAGTCTACTGAGTCCATATTTATTTATATACTTTGCTTAAAAAAATATTCACTGTTTTTGCTGGGCACAACAAAAATGTATTCTCATGTGTCTCAAATGCTTTCATGAGCTTAAGAAAAGTGTAATTACTCTTCATTTCAAATCGAAGCAGTTTTAAACATATCACTAAAACCAAATTATAGTACTGTACATAAATATTTTAGAGCCAACTTCCGGAGCAGAACTGTATTGTTGACTGTCATATTTTCTGCTTTGATAGGTTATAGTAATTGTGCTTCTCATTAGCTATGTAGTAGGACTTGAACATTGGCAGATGGTGCAAGTCCACATCCTATTTAGCGAATCATAATGGGATTAATTGCAATTTATTGCTGTTTAGCATATGATTATCTTTGAGTTTTGCTTTTGAGGTCCTCAACATAATATCTGAATTATAATTCAGGATATTTCTTCTGAAACGCTGTAAATGAGACAGTCTTGATCACAAAGCTCTGCGCTGGTAGCACATATGCAACAGATAGCTTTTTCAATTGTGATCACTCTGAAAATCACATATCTGTCCCCAAATCCTGCATGGTCAGAGAAGGCTTAAAGAACACATCTGTTTGAATAAAAAAAAAAATTTGTCATTGCCCTGAAAATCATGGGTAGTAAAGCTATCTTTAGCCAAAAAAACACAAGTTTGTGGCAGAAGGAATTTATTAGAATGTTGGGTTTTGATAGCATAGCTCTTGTTAATTGTTACTTGCAGGAATAAGGAAAAAGTCCTCAAAGAGAAATTGTTAAATTCAGGTTGCTTTACTATTTTTATGCTTTTTCTGTTACACATATCTTTGTTGTATAAACAGGTAGAGTAGAGTGTGATGCTTGTGTGATGGATGGTAGAACTCTTCGTCATGGTGCAGTTGGTGCTGTACCTGGTGTAAGAAATCCTGTTCTTCTTGCACGGCAGATATTAGAAGCACAGTCACAACCACTTCCAGGTGGCCTTGTGCCTCCAAGGTTTGTGTTCTTTATTTATTTCATTATTTTTCTTATATTCATTTAATGTTTCATCTTTTTTTGTCATTATCTTTAAGCTTTCCTACCTTTTCCTTGTTCTTATAGATCATCACAGTTCTAATTACCTTCCAGTGAAGAAATAAGACAACCTGAGATTTTCAATCTTACATCTACATTTTATGGTGTGTAAACGATTAACTGTATTGATATTCAATATGCTATGGATTCAATGGGTAGGTAATACAATATTGTATACAAATGAAGTTGAATTTTTGAATGAGTGTTTTCTTTGTCGGTTTGTATAAAAATAATAAAGAATTTATCACTGTCATGATACATAGTTACCATTTTATTGACATATGAAATAAATAAAATCTTACCCTGACATGACACATGACTGTTGACAACACAGCTGCATTCATAGCCTCCCGAAATCTATCCTTCCGCACATCTCCCTTCCCCCTGAGGACAGAGCTCACCTTGCCAGGTTGTGATGCAAACACCATCCATCCTTCTGAGCTATTAGTATTGCTTGCCCAGGATGTAACACGTCACCTCTTAGAAGCAAGAACATTAAGTAAGACTGCACCACATACAACCATACTCGCCAACATCACAACATTCTCTCCTGAAAAGCTCAGTTAGAAAGCCTGGGATTGGTCGTGGCTATTAGGCCGGCAGCTTTAGGAGAGACAACATCAACAAGATCGAGTTTGCTTACATATCACTGATTAATTCAAATAGAACAAGTTATGGTACATTCTTCTATATCAAGGATGCACAACATGCACCCCTCCAGTAACTGTTGTTGCCCTCTACATTTAATGTAATATTTACTATATTATTAGACAGAAACCCACTTTCTATGCATTTATACATATTTCTTCACTTTGAAAGTTATCAGTTTCCAATGAAAAGCAAGAAAGTTGAAAAGCTTTTCTTTGTTCCGGTGATTAAATTTTATTAAGAGGTAACAGTAATAATATATACGAGGGTCCTCGACTTTCATCAGAGTTCCATTCCTAAAATGTGATGAAACCCAAATTTCAGTGTAAATCGAAACACGCCTAAATAAGCAGATATGCTACTGCAGTGGTAAAGTGTCTCCCTTTGCCATGCATTTCACTTATTGGTGATGACTTTCCTTTCTTTAAAACACTGCCATCAGAAGAATCTGCATTATGCTTGGGAGACATAATAAAAGTCCAAAAATTATGAAAAAATAAACAAAATAATTTATGGGAGGTGCCTTGTAACTCTGAAACATCGTAACTCAAGGACAGTGTAAACAGAGGACTCCCAGTACCCGTAAATAACAGTTCGTATATCAAGTTTAATGACTTCTTCATTTCAATTCAATAAAATTCTATTCAGTAACATACAGGGGGTCCTCAGTTTATGATGTCCTTGATTTTCGATGCATCATGGTTACGATGCATTTTCCATAAATTATTAATAGGTCCTTTTTTCTACCTATGTGGTTTGTGTCGTAAATACATACTTCATGCACTGAACAGTTTGTTGAGTGTGGCGGAAGAATACGTCATCATGGGGCATTGTTGTGTACATATATGTCAAGTTAATGTTATTTATTTATTTGGTTATGCTAAGAACAGAGTTTGAATTTATTTACAAAATTACCAAATATATAGTCATAAATATTGTCTTGGCACGTGGAACAGTTTATTGTGCGTGGTGGAAGAATACATCATCACGCGTCATTGTTGTGTACGTATATATCAAGTTTATGTATTTTCGTATTTATTTGGTTATGTGAAGGAGTTAGTTTGAATTTATATACAAAATTACCAAATACATCTACATAGTCATATGTACGAACTTCGCCCTTAGACCAAATTGTTGAGCGTGGCGCAAGAATACGTCAACGCACTGCAATAGATTGAGGAAGACACGTCTCCTATTTCCTGCTCGTATAACATATTATTCTTGTGCTTATTTCCTCTGGTTTGTTTTGCTTGTGTTTGCGATAATTTTTAGTTCTAGTTTATGTCATAGAACGGTTGTTTTTATGTCTTAGATTATGAACATATCTACCATGTTAACATAGGTGGGTGATGTAGGTGCTTATTTAGGTGTGTTTCGACTTGTGTGGAAAATCAAATTATGTCACATCTTGAGGAATGGAACTGTTATGTAAGTCGAGGACCCCCTGTATTTCAGTATGGCAAGGTAGGCCACTGGTGGTACACTATGTCGGTGCTCCACTAATGGCCCAACAAACCATATGAGAAGGAAATATTACCAGAGATGTACAACCTATGACCCTCAAGTAACTCTTCTGTGACCCTTGATGCCTTAAAGGTTATACATCATTACTCTATAAGGCATTCATTTACCTTTCATACTGTGAACTTGAGTGATTATTCTGTACAGTGAACTCATGCAATTGCTCTAATGTGCACTCTTATAAATTTTCATTATACAGATGCTCCCCAACTTACGAACGAATTAGGTTCTAGAAATCCGTTTTTAAGTAGAATTGTTCGTAAGTTGTGTTTAGCCAAAAAAGAGTATTGTAAAGTACATAAATTTGCAGTACTCTACTTAGGCTAAGCATAATTACTACATAAAACTAAAATTAAGAAATAAATTATTAATGAATTGTAATACAGTAATACTGTATTAATAATGTTATAAAGGACAGTAACACATACATTAATTCAAGGTTTATTCCAATTGAAAATTGTATTGTAGGTTCTGCAGTGATGGATGAGAGATGGTGAGGTGTTATGGAGTTACGTATTTCTGTAATAAAACAAGTCATATGTAGTAAATTGTAATAATGATATTTATAATAATAATAAATTGTAATACTTGTACAGTAATAATTATCACGTTTGATAGATGCTAAGATTTTTCAGAGTTACGTATTACATATTTGTTTTCTTATCATGAAAACACCATTTTATTTAATAAACTATAAAACACAAATCATGTTAATAAATTGTGATATTAACAGTAATGATAAGAAATAGTAATACTAATACAGTACAGTACCAGCCTTTTAAACAGGTAGCCAAAGTTTTCAGCGACGTAAGAGAAGACGTAAAGTTTATCGATAATAACACTAATATGTTTGTTTAATAAACCGTAAAGTATGTATATATTGATAAATTGTTATACATACAGTAATGAGTCATAGAAATAGTACATACAGTAAACTACTGTTCAGTATCAACCTCTTATAATGGAAGCAAAGATTTAAGGTGACGTATGCGACGAGATAAAGTTGTGGTTTCTACATTCCCCCTTGCTTGGGAGTGGAGGAGGGGGAAGAGGAAGAGAAGGCAGCTTAAGAACCAGTAGGCAACGAAATTGGTTGTTGAATTGTATTAGCACAAATATTTTTTCTCAGTAAACCGTAAAACAAATTACACGTATATTGATAAATTGTAATACTTGCAGTATTAATTAGACATTGTAATAATACAGACACTCCCTGACTTACAAATGAATTAGTTTCAAAAAGTCCATTCGTAAGTTGTTTTTAGGTTAAAAAGAAATTTACTATACAGTTCATATATATGAAGTACTGTAGAGTACTTAGGCTGAAGACACGTAACTGATACACAAAACATAAACTATACAATAGTAGTGAATTTTACTATGTTCATAAGTTGATATTTTGTATGTATTGCACTCTATATATATTGGTTAAGCACCAGCAAGGACTGCAATTATTGTATAAGGTTTCAGAACCCTTTGTTTCAAATAACCCTGTTGAATAGTGATAGATTCTTCTTCCAAAGAGTTAATAGCTCTTCATAAATAATGTCTTCAATGATGTAGAACCTTTTAGCTTGGAACACGAGCTGAAAAAACTTTGCCAGACAAGTGTCTTCAGCAAAGATTGTTTTATAATTGGTGTACCACACTGATGTGTCACCAACTTATGAAATATCTATAGATTTCCTCACTACCATTTAAGTTTTATCAAAGCTTGGAAAAGCACCAAGGCATAGCAAGTACAGAACAATATTTGCTGAAGACACTTTTCTGGAAAAAGATGTTTAGACCTGTGTAGATGTGGAACTTCCTGGTCGACGTCTTTGGAAGAAGAATCTATCACTATTCAACAGGGATATCTGGAACGGTGGATCCTGGAACCTTGTGTAATCTTAACTACTCCATTAAAAATAGAGTACGTAGTATTATTGAATATTAATACTGTAACAATAATGTAATAATACAATACAGCACAGTAATACATGAGTAGATAAAGGGTAGGTTTTTGTTCGTATCTATGAATGCGTAAAGCTGTTATTTTTAAGTAGGGTAGCTCTATTGTACAGTACCAACCTTTTACAGTAAACTAGTAGTAGCAATGGTTTGAGGTGATGTAAACGACAAGGTAACGTTTAACACTTTCTACATTCCCCTTCGCTCGAGAGCAGAGGAAGAGAAAGAGGAGGCAGCGTAAGGAGCAGAATGCAACCAAATAAGAGACAATCTCACTCGGCATAGCCACTAGTGTTCCATCCAAATAGTTAAAGGTTTTTCCGTTTCTTCAATAAGTCTTCTCCTCCTCTTATTAATAATAGTAGACTGTGTAGGCACTGTACCTTTCACATGTTCTAAAATGTGTTCTCTATCTTTGTAAATCGTGCTCACAGACGAGCAATTCATTTTATAAGCGTGCGTTACATTCTCCAGTTTTTCACCATTGTCAAGTCTTTTTATTATTGCCAATTTAGTTTCCATCGAAATGGCATGCCTTTTATGTAAAGTGCCACTAACATCAATAGCCTTACTCTTTTTACCTCATGGTTACTACATGATGAGAAAGATATATCATCACAAAAAAACTGGTACGCAATGGAGAGTTTCAATTTCTACGGGATATGATCTGAGAAGAGACTGGAACAATGTGGTGAGATACGTTCACAATGCTTCTTAGCAGCTGAGCGTGGTACTAGCTGCACACGTCACTGCGCGGAAAATTTGAATTTGCTGCACCACAGTTTTGTATATTTTTTTTAATTTTTTTTTACTTTCGTCACACTTTATTTGTATCTGCGAATGTTTATAACTCGATTGTACGTAAGTAGGGGAGGGTCTGTGTTGACTTTTACATGTTTAGATATTGCTGTACTGATATAAATGCTCTTATAACGAAATTTCTTATTTTTTCCATCTTGACAAATTTAATAAACAATATTTGTGTAACTTACCTGAGTTTAATTTTAGCTTTTTAGCTGGCTCTGGTGCTCAGATATGGGCGGCGTCACATAATGTTGAGACATGCGAACCCGCAGAGTTAATTGCTGGTGAGTATTTAAGTTTTATATGTATGAATTGTAAGCTATTCAGAGTTTTGAATGTTTTGATATACTTGACAGTCTGAAAAGATGCACTTATTTCTCTTTCGCTAAGGCTACGACCACACCAGACGCAACGAGCAGGGAGGTAGCGTGGAGCAATGAGCGGTAAGATTAGCGTCATCGCAATGCCTGTCCAAATAGGAAGCATCAATGTGTCCAATAATTTCTTCAGTCGACATAATGAAAATAGCTAGGGATGTCGCTAGGCAGTGCGCGTCATTTTGGAATATTCTGCATTGCCTAGCGTCAAGTGAGGAGGGTAAGCGGAGAGACATACCTCCCCGCTCATCCAGTGTAGCCACCCACATATAATTTTAATGAGTTTCATCATGTCGCGTCATTCCTCCCAGCTCGTCGCGTCCTGTGTGGCCATAGCCTAAAAGTTAACACAAAGTCTTGTTTCCTTTTCATGTCCTGTTCTCTGCATAATTAATTCTCTTCTGTTTGTTTAGATTGTGGATAACCCAGTGTAAGTCGTTGTAAAAGGAATTTCACAGTTTTACATTATACTTTTATTTATCTGAAAATTTGTACATATTTGAGATATACTGTATATATATATATATATATATATATATATATATATATATATATATATATATATATATATATATATATATATATATATATATATATATATATTTATATTTATATACACTGTGTTCGTTTTTTTCCGCGTTTCTTTTTAACGGGAAATTACCATAACGCCCCTAAAAAATAATAGTAAAAAAAATGAAATTCGCGAATAACGCCCATGCAAAAAAAATTCAAGGAAAAAAAAAATTCATTTTAGTAAAAATCGACTGCCTCAGAGGCACTTTTCTGCCATCCTCTTCATCTTCTCCCGTTTAATGCGATTGGATATTATGAAGAAAATTTAAAAAAAGCATTAAGAACAAACAGCAAACATATTTTCAATAAAATATCATCAAGGAAATAGCGTGCGAGGGCTCATCAGCTGATACGAGAGTAGCAAAACATTTGCCGATAGAGGTTCGTTCTCCAGCATCCTCCTCCTCTTCTACGCTTAATGCAATCGAATATTATGAAGAAAATAAAAAAAACAAGCATTAAGAACAAACAGTAAATAAATTTCTGATATAATATTGTCAGGGAAATAGCGTGCGAGGGTGCATCAGCTAATACGGAAGTGTGACAAAACCTTTGCCGATAGAGGTTCGTTCTACTGCATCCTCCTCCTCTTCTACCGCTTAATGCGATCAAATATTATGAAAAACATTGAAAAAAAAGCATTAAGAACAAACAGCAAACAAATTTTTGATATAATATTGTCAGGGAAATAGCGTGTGAGGGTGCATCAGCTGATATGGAAGTGTGACAAAACGTTTACCGATAGAGGTTCATTCTCCCGCAGCCTCCTCCTCTTCTACCGCTTAATGCGATTGAATATTATGCAGAAAATTATTAAAAAGTATTGAACACAAACAGCAAACAAACTTTCGATATAATATCATCAGGGAAATAGCGTGCGAGGATGCATCAGCTGATACGGAGGCGGCAAAACGTTTGCATCCTCGTGCTCACCGCCACCATCAGTGTTGCCAGAATAGATGAATGAGAGAAATGATAAATATTAAAAATATACATGTAAGCTGGTAAGTTCTTTCAAGTATCTAGAAGATGAAGTACGTTTTTATTTAAATTACAGTACAGTGTTGCCTCACTTATCGCGGTAGTTCGGTTCCGGGACCCGCCGCGAAGTAGGATCCGCCTATATGTACATAGATATTTTAATATATTTTTACGTTTACGCTGTATAAGCCCTCCCTGCACTGTTAAAAAAACACCCTTTACATTATAAATAACAGCAAGCAACGTAAATTTTTATGAAAGTGATAGATAAAATTACAGTGAATGGGGTGATAATGACGTGACATACACATCACTTACAATTATTTTTTCGTTTATGCACTGTTAAAAAAAACACCCCTAACATTATAGATAACAGCAAGCAACGTAAATTTTTATGAAAGTGATAGGAAAACTTACCGTGAATGTGATGATGACGTGACATACATACTCATTTACAATTATTTTTTCGTTTACGTACTGTATAAACCCTCCCTGCACTGTTGAAAAAACACCCTTTACATTATAAATAACAGCAAGCAACGTAAATTTTTATGAAAGTGATAGATAAAATTACGGTGAATGAGGTGATAATGACGTGACATACATACTCATTTACAATTATTTTTTCGTTTACGTATTGTATAAACCCTCCCTGCACTGTTAAAAAAACACCCTTTTCATTATAAATAACAGCAAGCAACGTAAATTTTTATGAAAGTGATAGATAAAATTACGGTGAATGAGGTGATAATGACGTGACATACATACTCATCTACACTTATTTTTTCGTTTACGTACTGTATAAACCCTCCCTGCACTGTTAAAAAAACACCCTTTACATTATAAATAACAGCAAGCAACGTAAATTTTTATGAAAGTGATAGATAAAATTACAGTGAATGAGGTGATAATGACATGACATACATACTCATTTACAATTATTCTTTCGTTTACGTACTGTATAAACCCTCCCTGCACTGTTAAAAAAACACCCTTTACATTATAAACAACAGCAAGCAACGTAAATTTTTATAAAAGTGATAGATAAAATTACGGTGAATGAGGTGATAATGACGTGACATACATACTCATTTACAATTATTTTTTCGCTTACGTACTGTATAAACCCTCCCTGCACTGTTAAAGAAACACCCCTTTACAGTCTATAAATAACAGCAAGCAACGTAAATTTTTATGAAAGTGATAGATAAAATTACGGTGAATGAGGTGATAATGACGTGACATACATACTCATTTACAATTATTTTTTCGTTTACGTACTGTATAAACCCTCCCTGCACTGTTAAAGAAACACCCTTTACATTATAAATAACAGCAAGCAATGTAAATTTTTATGAAAGTGATAGATAAAATTACGGTGAATGAGGTGATAATGACGTGACATACATACTCATTTACAATTATTTTTTCGTTTACGTACTGTATAAACCCTCCCTGCACTGTTAAAAAAACACCCTTTACATTATAAATAACAGCAAGCAAAGTAAATTTTTATGAAAGTGATAGATAAAATTACGGTGAATGAGGTGATATATGACATGACATACATACTCATTTACAGTTATTTTTTCGTTTACGTACTGTATAAACCCTCCCTGCACTGTTAAAAAAACACCCTTTACATTATAAATAACAGCAAGCAACGTAAATTTTTATGAAAGTGATAGATAAAATTACCATGAATGAGGTGATGATGACGTGACACACATACTCAATTACAATTATTTTTTCGTTTACGAACTGTATAAACCCTCCCTGCACTGTTAAAAAAACACCCTTTACATTATAAATAACTGCACGCAATGTAAATTTTTATGAAAGTGATAGATAAAATTACGGTGAATGAGGTGATGATGACGTGACACATACTCATTTACAATTATTTTTTCGTTTACGAACTGTATAAACCCTCCCTGCACTGTTAAAAAAAACACCCTTTACATTATAAATAACAACACACAACGTAAATTTTTATGAAAGTGATAGATAAAATTACGATGAATGAGGTGATGACGTGACACATACTCATTTACAATTATTTTTTCGTTTACAAACTGTATAAACCCTCCCTGCGCTGATAAAAAAAACACCCTTTACATTATAAATAACAGCAAGCAACGTAAATTTACATTTCCAATAAAAAAATGAAAATACTGAAATTTTTTTTTTTTTCAATATTTTAATATTTTTGGGTATACCCATAAAATAAATAATAATTTATAAAAAAAAAAAGAAAAAAAAAGCGATAGAGTGAGAACGCGAACCAAGAAACACGAATAACCGGGGTAACACTGTACAGTGATCCCTCGCTATTTCGCGGTTCACCTATCGCGAATTCAGTGCACAGCGGATTTAAAAATAATAATAATGATAAAAAAAAATTTATTGACACCAGGACGGGCCAAAAATTATAAAATAAAACAGCCTTTATCAGACTGTAAAGAGAAACAGAGATGGAGAGTGTAATGACCTGTCAGATGTGAAGGGAATATAAAAGATTTGTAATGAATATCCAGTTCTCTGCTGGGTTTTAATATACCTCTGCATTACTTTCATGATGTACATTCCAGTAATTCTCCCTAGATCTAATTATTAATATTATTATCATTATCATCATTCGAGTCAATAATTTACCTTTGATGATGATTGTGGAGTTTATTATTATCATTATTATTATTATTACTTTTATTATTAAGGGCACATCATTGTTTGTACATCTGTTGGTTTATTAACTTTAATATCTGTGTACAGCCCCCCTCCCTAGTTGGCTGGGACAAAGAGAGTGTGGGGGGTTGGGTAGAATAGAATGTTGGAGAGAGAGAGAAATAGAAAATCTTTAATTAACTCTTGATCATTCAACCAAAACCACAGTATTTCTTGTAAAAATAATGGTTTAATTACAAATTCGTGAATAATGATAACTCCAGATAATAATCTCCAGAGAGATTGTATATATATATATATATATATATATATATATATATATATATATATATATATATATATACAGTGTTCCTTCGATTATCGCGAAGGTTCGGTTCCGGGACCCGGCGCAAGACAGGAATTTCGCGAAGTAGGATCACCCTATATGTACATAGATATTTTAATTTATTTTTACGTTTACACTTTAAACCCTCCCTGTACTGTTAGCAAACCACCCTTTACTTCATAAGTAACAGCATCAAGCATAAATTTATATGAAAGTGATAAATAAACTTACTGTGAATGAGGTGGTAATGACATGACATACTCATGTACATAGGTATTTTACAATTATTTTTACGTTTACTGTATAAACCCTCCCTGCACTGTTAAAAAACCACCCTTTAATTTATAAATAACAGCATGCAACATAAATTTATATGAAAGTGATAGATAAACTTCCTGTGAATGCGGTGGTAATGACATGACATACTCATGTACATAGGTATTTTACAATTATATTTACGTTTACTGTATAAACCCTCCCTACACTGTTAAAAAACCACCCTTTACTTTATAAATAACAGCATACAACGTAAATTTATATGTACGTGATAGGTAAACTTACCGTGAATGAGGTGGTAATGATGTTTGTTGACCCCAGAGGAAATTATTCCGCAGCCAATAACAGCTTTACGGCTGCTTTTTGGGGGAGAAAAACATGGTAATGGGGAGTTGCTGTTGCTGTTTCTTCTTTTGTGAGAAGCTGGTCTGGTAAGGAATCATGGCATCGTCGATAATATTGCAGAAGGTCACCGAACGAACCATATTATCGTCTTGTTCCTGCGAGAGTTTTCGGGCTGCTTTCACATGTTCATATATGGCTGCCAGATGTTCGAGTGTAAGGCCAGGTTCTTCAATTTCTTTGTGCGTTTCCTGAAGTTCTTCCTTTTCTTCGCTCGATGATTTTGTCATTTCTTCCAAGTTTTCATCGCTCAAAGGCTGCGAGTGGCAGTCAATCAGTTCATTCACATCTTCGTGAGTCATATATTTAAAGCCTTCTCCTCCTAGCAATGCAGCCAACTTCACAGCTTTCGCAACTGCCGAGTTATGGACTTTGTCAGAAGCAAATCCCTTGTAGTCGTGGATGACTTCGGGCCACAATTTCTTCTAGCTGGCATTGATTGTGCCCGACTTCATCTCTTTGATTGCATTCTGAATATTTTGAAGGCATGTGGCAATCGTGTAATTACGCCAGTACGTCTTCATTGAGAATTCTTTGTCTGAATCCATAGATTCAACCAGGTTCGCCAGGGCATTTCGTGTGTAGAGGGCCTTGAACGCATGAATAACGCCTTGATCCATAGGCTAAATCAGTGACGTCGTATTCGGTGGCAGGAACTCTACTTGAACACCGTCACATTCAAGATTAGTTGCGTGGCCACCAGCATTATCCATCAGAAGAAGGACTTCAAATTCAAGGCCCTTTTCCGCAAGATAAAGTTTGACCTGAGGGATAAAGCATTGGTGAAACCAGTCCGATGTGAGGCTTTTTGTGATCCATGCCTTAGGGTTATGCATCCAATGCACTGGCAGCAGATTCTTGTTTTTATTCTTCAAAGCCCTAGGGTTCTTTGTCTTGTAGATAAGCCCGGGCTTTAACATGAAACCCGCAGCATTCCCGCACATGATGAGGGTAACGGGATATTTGTGCGCTTTAAATCCCGGGGCTTTAGCTTCTTCCTTGAAGAAAAAAGTGCGAAATGGCAGTCTCTTCCAAAATAACTCAGTCTCATCCATGTTGAAGACTTGCTCAGGAGCATATTCCCCTTCGGCGATAATTTTCTTGAAGTCGTTGTTCACGTAATTTTCTGCGGCAGCTGTATCTTCAGAGGCAGCTTCTCCATAAACCGAAACGCTTTTTAGGCCATAGCGTTTTTGAAATTTGGCGAACCATCCCTTGCTAGCAATGAACGATTGTATCCTCGGTGGAGAATGGCAGGAGGGTCCTGGTTGTGGGTCGTCAATATCTTCTCTCCACGGTCGCCAATGTCGTCGACGGGTTTGTTTGTAGCGAATGTCTCGTACAGCTTCTTCGCCTTTGTTTGTATGATATTGCTGTCTAAGCTGATGTTTTTCTTTCTGCAATCAGCAATCCACAGGGCCAAAGCAGCTTCCATCCGCACTACTGCCTTATTGCGGGATGTTACGACCCTCTTCGCTGATTTATTAAAAGAAAAAGTCACTGTTTTCCTGATCTTTGCCTCGTCCTTTTTGATGTAGGGAACAGTAGATTCATTGCGGCCAAAATAGCGGCCGACATTCGTAAACCTTTTTCCTTCTTTCAACATATCTAAGAGTTTCACCTTATCTATTATGGTTAACATCCTCCTTTGCCGCGTAGGCTGACTACCAAATGCCTTAGAAGATGAAGGATGCTTGGGAGGTATTGCAAAGGTTAAATTATGTGAGAAAAATAATCACAAGCAAAACGTATTAATAAGCACAACGTGAACGGCGCACACTTGAGTTAGACTAAACGAGTGAGGCGAAACAATGGAAGATGGTGGGAGAACCAAACTTCAATGAAAAAGCCAATCAGACCTCATGATACAGAACATACAGAAAAACAATTCTGTGATTCGTCGTCTCCCGACCTTTCAGCCAGTAGCATTCCATGAACTATGTCATGTAGGTGAGAGCCTTTGCTTTTTCCGAAACGCTGATAGCGGTATCGTATTTTACATGATGCAATACTGTTAGTACAGTGTTGCCTCACTTATCGCGGTAGTTCGGTTCCAGGACCCGGCGCGAAGTAGGATCCGCCTATATGTACATAGATATTTTAATATATTTTTACGTTTACACTGTATAAACCCTCCCTGCACTGTTAAAAAAACACCCTTTACATTATAATTAATAGCAAGCAACGTAAATTTTTATGACAGTGATAGATAAAATTACGGTGAATGAGGTGATAATGACGTGACATACGTACTCATTTACAATTATTTTTTCATTTACATACTGTATAAACCCTCCCTGCACTGTTAAAAAAAACACCCTTAACATTATAGATAATAGCAAGCAACGTAAATTTTTATGAAAGTGATAGGAAAACTTACCGTGAATGTGATGATGACGTGACATACATACTCATTTACAATTATTTTTTCGTTTACGTACTGTATAAACCCTCCCTGCACTGTTAAAAAAACACCCTTTACATTATAGTATATATGTTTTTTACTATTTTTTTCTGTTTTATTATTCTTAGGCTAAGAAATACGTTTTTTTATCAATAAAATCATGAAACTACTGGAAATTTTAATATATGCTAGCTCACGTAGGTGCGACCCCAATACATTGTACGCTATCGGACAGTATTTCACATGATGCAATACTGTGAGTTATATATCTAAATTTATGTTTTTTACTATTTATTAATGTTTTATTACTCTTAGGCTAGGAAATACTTGTTTTATCAATAAAATAATGAAAATTTTAATATTCACTATCTCACGTAGGTGCGACCCTTTTCGTTTACTGAAACACTGATACCGGTATCCTATTTTTCATGGTGCAATACTGTTAGTATTTATGTTTTTTACTGTTTTATTACTCTTAGGGTAAGAAATACGTTTTTTTATCAATAAAATCATGAAACTACTGGAAATTTGAATATATGCTAGCTCACGTAGGTGCGACCCAAATACATTGTACGGTATCGGACCGTATTTCACATGATGCAATACTGTGAGTTATATATCTAACTTTATGTTTTTTACTATTTTCTACTATTTCATTACTCTTAGGCTAGGAAATACTTGTTTTATCAATAAAATAATTAAAATTTTAATATTCACTATCTCACGTGGGTGAGAGCCTTTGCGTTTTCCGAAATGCTGATACCGGTATCGTATTTTACATGGTGCAATACTGTTAGTATTTATGTTTTTTACTATTTTTTACTGTTTTATTATTCTTAGGCTAAGAAATACGTTTTTTTATCAATAAAATCATTTAACTACTGGAAATTTTAATATATGCTAGCTCACATAGGTGCGACCCTTTGCGTTTTCCGAAACGCTGATACTGGTATCGTACTTTGTATGGCGCAGTTACATGTTCATATTTATGTTTTTTTTACTATTTCTTACTGTTTTATTATTCGTAGGCTGGGAAAGAAAATTTTTTTATCAATGAAAAAATTTAATTTTTTTATCAATGAAAAAATTTAATTTTTTATCAATGAAAAATTTAATTTTTTTAATAAAAAATGAAAATACTGAAAATTTTTTTCTTTTTAATATTTTAATATTTTTGCACATCCCCCCCCCAAAAAAAAGCGATACAGTGAATTCGCGAGCTAAGAATTGCGATAGAGCGAAGGATCACTGTGTGTATATATATATATATATATATATATATATATATATATATATATATATATATATATATATATGTATTTCATTTAAGTTTCCCATGAATACAGTATGATATATGTTTTCTTTAAACGAATTTTATGTTTTCTTTTTATCTTAATTGATGCTATTTATGTTAAGATTTCGTGCAGATAGATAGAATAGTGTTTAGAATCAAGGAATATTAATATACTGTAGTACTATAATCTTGAAAATTAGATAAACCCCAAACAAAGTGAGAGAGAGAGAAATCTAATAATAAACTTTCCTCCATTTTACATTCACTCTGTCCTCATTTCTCGATGGAACTTTAAAAGGATGCATCTCTCTCTCTCTCTCTCTCTCTCTCTCTCTCTCTCTCTCTCTCTCTCTCTCTCTCTCTCTCTCTCTCTCTCTCTCTCTCCCCCCCCAACATTCTATTCTACCCAACCCCCCACACCTCCCTTTGTCCCAGCCAACTAAGGAGGGGCACTGTACACAGCTATTAAAGTAAATAAACCAACAGATGTATAAACAATGATGAACCCTTAATAATGATAATAATCTCCACAATGATCATCAGAGGAAGATTATTGTCGACTATGATAATAATAATAATAAGATCTAAGGAGAATTTTTGGAATAGACATAATGAAAGTAATGCAGAGGTATATTAAAACCCAGCAGAGAATTGGATATTCATTACACATCTTTAATAATCCCTTAACATCTGACAGGTCATTACACTCTCCCTCCCTGTTTCTCTTTACAGCCTGATAAAGGCTGTTTTATTTTATAATTTTTGGTCAGTTCTGGTGTCACAATCAATAAAAAAAAAAAAAAATCCTCCCCACAAAAAAATCCCCGATGCACTGAATTCATGATAGGTGAACCGCGATATAGCGAGGGATTACTGTATACAGTGTTACCCCAGTTATTCGCGTTTCTTGGTTCACTTTCTCACTGTATCGCGTTGTTGTTGTTGTTTTTTTTTTTTTTTTTTTATAAATTATTATTTTATTTCGTGGGTATATGCAAAAATCTTAAAATATTAAAAAAATAAATTCTCAGTATTTTCATTTTTTTATTGAAAAAAAAAACATATTTCATTATCTAATTGATAAAAAAAAATTATTTCCCAGCCTACGAATAATAAAACGGTAAAAAATAGTAAAAAATATATATGTAGATAGATAGATAGATACTTTTATTGACCACCTCTTTTGAAAAGTACACTATAATCTTTACAAAAGGAATATTTGGTCCAAATTACAATGAATAAATACAATAGATTTTGTACAATCATCAAATAAGTAAATGAATTTTAAATTAATATACATTGTACTAATAACTGAATGATATACGTACGCACAGTATAACTCACAGTATTGCATCATACGAAATAGTGTTCGATAGCGTACAATGTATTGGGGTCGCAGCTTCGTGAGCTAGCATATATATTTATATTTCCAGTAGTTTCATGATTTTATTGATAAAAAAAAACGTATTTATTAGCCTAAGAATAATAAAACTGTAAAAAATAGTTAAAAACATAAATACTAACAGTATTGCAACATGTAAAATACGATACCGCTATCAGCGTTTCGGACAATGGCTTCCACCATCTTCCATTGTCTCGCCTCACTCGTGTGCGCCATTCACGTTTTGATTTTGATTTTTTACTCGCATATTTTAACCTTTGCAATGCCTCCCAAGCATCCTTAATCTTCTAAGGCTTCTTGTAGTGAGCCTAAGCAGCAAAGGAAAATGTTAACCATTGTAGATAAAGTGAAACTCTTAGATATGTTGAAAGAAGGAAAAAAGTTTGTGGATGTCGGCCGCTATTTTACGTAAACGTAAAAGTTATTGTAAAATATGGAACCTATGTATGTCAAGTCATCATCACCTCATTCACGGTAAGTTTTCCTATCACTTTCATAAAAAAATTACGTTGCTTGCTGTTATTTATAATGTAAAGGGTGTTTTTTTTAACAGTACAGGGAGGGTTTATACAGTGTAAACGTAAAAATACATTAAAATATCTATGTACATATAGGCTGATCCTACTCCGCGGATTTCCTGGTTCGCTCCCGGTCCCGGAACTGAACTACCGCGATAGGGGAGGTAACACTGTATATATATATATATATATATATATATATATATATATATATATATATATATATATATATATATATATATATATATATATATATATATATATATATATATATATATATATATATATATATATATATATATATATATATATATATATATATATATATATATATATATATATATATATATATATATATATATATATATATATATATATATATATATATATATATATATATATTGTTGAATATGACCGGTGTTTCTGCATTTGCAATTTTCTTGTGCAACTTTTCCAAAGTTTTTACAATAACTTTTTCATTATTGTTGAGATTATACAATAAGTCAAAAAATTTAAAAGAATTCATTATGTTTCGTACAGCTTCGTACATTTTCAAATGATTATCTAGTTGGTAATGGATGGAGGTTATATATGATATCTAATACAGTATCCGCCTTTAGTTTATAATCACCAGAAATATTCAGTATCTCTGCGAAGTTTCCAGAGTTGCTGGAGGATGAACCCCAAGCATCCTTATATCTGGCCTCTGCTCTTTACTTTCAGAGTTGGCAGAGTACAATTTGGCATTTGCACATTCATAGAAGGATCGAACTTATGTATGTAGAGAGCTTCTAGGATTTGCAGACGTCAAAAAAAATTTTCTGATTTTAGTGGGTGCCTTTTTGTAAGTGATATGTTAACCTCTTTGTCAGTTTAGTTGTCATACCAATATAAGACGACTGAAGACTGTGGGTTTGTTTCTTCATATAAGCTATCTCGTCTTTTTTGTTTTATAATAGATGTAGAACTCAACTTTCTTGTCCGGAGTAGTACCTTTTACTCCTTGTCTAATAATATCTTTCATTGCTTTTTCTTCTTTCTAGTAGTCACTATTCATAATGCCTTTATAATACAGCTTTATATTTTGTTTATTTACCATGTCTGGAGATGGTGTTGGGTACATTTCCTTTTCAAAATAGTGATCGAGATGCTTTTTTATTTGTCCATTTACTTCTTTCTTAGAGTATCCATTATTAATAAGAACTTGTGATGCTCTTTCTAATTCTGCATCTACTCTTTTCCAGTAAGAGCAGTGAGGAAGAGCTCTTTTTATGTAAGCTTTAATTATTGTTGTTTTATATCTCTGAGGACATTCACTTTCTTGATTTAGTCGTATTCCTAAGTCTGCCTCTTTGCTGTGAACTTATGTATAGAACGTATTGTTCTTCACTGTAATGTATATGTCTAAGAAGGGGAGTGCACCGTTTATATTAAGCTCATGGGTAAAGCATCTCGATCACTATTTTGAAAAGGAAATGTACCCAACACCATCTACAGAAACGGTAAATTAACAAATATAAAGCTGTATTATAAAGGCATTATGAATAGTGACTAGTTCGGACAAGAAAGTTGAGTTCCACAGCTATTATAAAACAAAAAAGACGAGAGAGCTTATATGAACAAACATACCCACAGCTAGCGAAAGTCTCTTGCAACAAAGTCAGTATTCTACCAGTACACCTGTCACCATGATGACTTCAGTCTTCAATCGTCTTATATTGGTATTACAACACCTAAATTGACAAAGAGATTAACATTTCACTTACAAAAAGGCACCCCCCCAAAAAATCATGATGAAAAAACGCCAGACCTCCATGACACGTAATATGTTGGAGGAAAATACGAAGACACTAGGTACAGAAAAAAATTTTGACGTCTGCAAATTAAAATGTTGGAGGAAAATACAAAGATACTACATACAGAAAAACATTTTCAACGTCTGCAAATTCTAGAAGCTCTCTACATACATAAATTAGATCCTTCTATGAATGTGCAAATGCCAAATTGTATTACTCTGCCAACTCTGAAAGTAAAGAGCAGAGGCCAGAGATAAGGATGCTTGGGGTCTATCCTCCAGCAACTCTGGAAACTTCACAGAGATACTGAATCTTTCTGGTGAACATAAACTAAAGGTGGATATTAGATATATATAACATCCATCCACTACCAACTAGATAATCATTTGATAATGTACGGAGCTGTAAGAAACGTTATAAATTCTCCTAAATTTTCCAACTTATTGCGTAATCTCAACAATAAAGAAAAAGTTATTGTAAGAAGTTTGGAAAAGTTGTACAAGAAAATTGCAAATGCAAAAACAGCGGTCTTATTCAACAAAATATGTATAAAAGAAAATGTACTGCCAAAATATACACACACACGAACAGTTTAGAAAAGAGTTTCAGGAGCTGAATACGGAACATGATGCCATGAAAACTTCCTATGCTGATGCACTAAAGGGGAATGTGGCAGTAAAAGAAGCTGTGAAGGTGGTGGCACTGGAAAACATACAAACTGTTGACTATAAAAAAACAGTAATAAAAAATATGAAAGACGTTGTAATGGAAAGGGCTAATCCACTGATTAAACAGGCACTTGATAAAGAGAAGACAGTGATAATCTCAGGCATAAGCGAATCTCAGGAGCCAACATGGCAGGGGAGACTTGAAGAAAATAAAGCTAGGGTTGTAGACCTGATAAGAAAACTTGGAGCAGTTTGTGGTCCTGAGGATATTGTAAGCATTCACCAACTAGGTAAATATTCGAGGGAGGGAAAGCAGAGACCAACAAAAGTAACCTTTGAGAGAGGGGACACGTAGAGATATATTGATGAGGAAAAAAAGTTTAAAAGACCTTCAAGAGATGGAAAGGATCAAAACCTTGTTGCAAGAGGCTAGAAGGTTAAATGAGGAAAGACATGAAGAAGAGAAGAAAAATTTTTATTTCTGAGTTCTTCCAGACAAAGGGGAGATAAATAACATAATGACAGAAGATAAGGAAATGGGGCCTCATTAAGATTGTTATACACAAATGCTGATGGATTAGCTGGTAAGGTAGTAGAATTTAAAGATAGGATTCACAACAGTAAGGCAGATATAGTAGCAGTTACAGAGACTAAGTTGAGTGAGGACATAAATAGTGTCACAATTTTTCCTAAGGGCTTCAGAATATTAAGCGTTGAAAGATCTGAGAGGACTGGTGGAGGGATAGCACTGCTCCTAAGTGAAAGGATTCAGGTTGAAAAAAATAAACTTGGCTATAGAAAGTATGTTCAAGGAATTTCTTATTGCTCGCATAAATACATGGTCAGAGAGCATTATAATAAGTGTTGTATATAACCCACCAAGGAACCAACACAGGCTAGAAGTTTATGAGAAAAGTCATATAGGTACTATTGAAGTCATAAACTCAGTTGTTAACATGGCACAGGAGAGATAATGTAGGATTTTGATTATGGGAGATTTTAATCATAGAGGGATAGATTGGATAAATCTTGACCCACACAGTGGTGAGGACTCATTCGGGGTAAGATTCCTACATTGCGTACAAGGGAAGTTCCTACACCAACATGCACTGGAACCAACGAGGGCCAGGAGTGGGGATGAGCCATCACAACTTCATCTAGTATTCACAGATAACGTGTTAGATATTGAAAAAATTGAGTATGAACCACCAATTGGAAAGAGTCACCATTGTGTGTTATTGATGGAGTATATCATTGAAGATGTTCTGCCTGAGAGTAGAGGCACTGAGGACATGAGGAGGAACTATCCAAAAGGAGATTACATCAAAATGAATTAGCTTTTTGCAGTTATTGTCTGGAGGACCTTATTTTACAACAAATCTGTACAAGAAATGTATGACATCGTTTGTGAGAAATATGGGAAGATAGTAGATTGCTGCATACCTGTCACCAAAGTAGGTGTAGTTCATGCCAGAGAGAAATGGTTCAATAATGAGTGTAAAAGAGCTAAGGTGTGGAGAGACAAATGCTGGAAAAGGTATAGGAGGAGAAAAACATAAATGCTTGGCAAACCTACAAAAGAGCAAGAAATTATTACCTATGTAAAAGAAGAGAGGCAGAGAGAGAGACTATGAAAGAGACATCACCAGGAAGGTTAAAGAAAATCCCAAGCTATTCCACAGCCTTATCAGAGGAAAACTGAAGGTAAAAGAACAGGTTTTAAGGCTTAAGAGAGTGGATAGAAGCATCACTGAGACGGATGAAAAGATCTTCAAAGAATTCAACAATGAGTTTCAGTCAGTATTTACAGTAGAAAATACCCCACCCATTCAGATTGCAGAGATAGAAGCTCATGGGCTGATGGAGTTAATGTCCATAAAGCTACAGGTTCCGATGATATATCCCCTCATGTACTTAAATAATGCGCAAGCTCAATATCAGTGGCAATAAGTATCATATTTAAAAAGTCACTGGAGTCCGGGGAGATTCCAATATGTTGGAAACAAGCGAATGTGGTACCTGCCTTCCAAAAGGGAAGAAGGGATACGGTTTTATTCTATAGACCAGTGTCCTTGACCAGCATAGTTTGCAAAGTTTTGGAGAAACTACTAAGAAAACATATCTCTCTTCACTTGGAAACAGAGAAGTATTCTACCCAGGTCTGACTGGTAAATACCAAATTCAAGTTTTTCATGCCCGAGACCCAGGACTAATATATGACCAAGTGGCAATGAATAAATGACTCGAAATAGTGAAGGGCATGGAAATAAGGTGAACAATTTATAATAATTGTAATATCAATTTCACCTAATACAATAGGAATTATAATCTGAGATTTTACAAACCCACAGATTAACGAAACAGACATTAATACAATCCTACAAATTAACAAAAACAGACCTAAACACATTAATAATATAAACCTATAGATTAACAATAACAGACCTAAACACATTAATAATATAAACCTACAGATTTACAAAAACCAACAAGGCATTAATAATGCTAATTAATATAACTTTTAACTGACATCAGAAGTGAAATGGAACCTGGGAGGAAAGCAATAAAGTAATACACAAAAACGAATATACAATACAAAACACAAGGATCTCCAGGTGGAAGATATGAAAAGGCCGGTCCGGGGAATATACTCCTGGTATGTCGTTACGATCGCTGGACTGAACCTATACTCTCTCGCGGTCTTCCTAACCGGGTATTTAAAGCCTCTGACAGTGGGGAGGTAATGGGGCTAAGACGGTCAACTGAAGTAGGGTCGAGGGTAAGGCCAGAAACTTCATTTTGATTGGCTGTTCGAGGTGAAATAAACGCTGATTGGTTGATCAGCGGAATATGTAGTTAAAAAGGGTTAACAAGCTTGTTTGGGGTTGCAACATACCCCCACACCAAAAACCTCTGTAGGGGAACCCAGAAGAGGTAACGAAGAGAGGCGACCACAAACAAGCAGCTCACGGTATTAGGTGGGATCATCCGCCTCAAATCCACGTGATAAGGCATCAGCGAATATATTTTCCGTGCCTCTGATATGGTGAACTTGAAGATTGTATGTCTGAAGTAATAATAATAATAAACCTTTATTTCCATTTCAATACAATGGGTATTCGTCAGCCAGGGCAAACCCCAACCCCCCACTGGTGTCCAACCACAGCAGTTCCTGCCAGTAAACAGCTTAAACTCTCAGTTTTCGACGGGAACCGATCTTTCGACCTCGTGAATGCGAAGCCAGCGCGTTACCACTGTACTAGCCAGCAGTAGGAGGGACCACCTAAGAATCCTTTGATTTGTTAGTTTGGTCAAGTTGATAAAGGCCAGTGGGTTGTGGTCGGTGAAGACCTGTACACAGTGAGGCGAAGCATGAAGATAGCAGTCAAACTTTTTGATTGCAAGGATGAGAGTCAGTGCCTCTTTTTCTATGGTGGAATAGGGTTGTTGATGCTTCTTTAACTTTCATTGGTTTGTTGCTCTGCTTGCAAAAGTACCGCTCCCACTCCAAGACCACTAGCGTCAATTTTGAGGTGGAATGGAAGGTTGAAGTCTGGAGCTCTTAAAACTGGTTGAGAAGTTAAAAACAGTTTCAGATGTTGTAAAGCCATTTCACATTCAGGAGTCCATTTAAAAGGCACTTTGGAACTGGTGAGGTTCGTCAAAGGTGCAGCCACTGTAGAAAAACTGACACAGAACCTTCGATAATACCCCACCATACCTAAAATATGCATAACTTCTTTCCTGGTGTTAGGGGTTGGAAATGCTAGGATGGCAGACACATTGGCTGCCTTAGGACGGAGCTTTCCATTTCCAATGGTGTGACCAAGATAAGTAGCGGTCCCATGTCCAAAGACAGATTTCTTTAGATTGATGGTAAGTCCAGCTGCTTGTAGCCGCATCATGAGAGCTTGTAAACGGTTGCAATGTTCTTTCCAGGAGTCTGCTACGACTACAGTGTCATCCAAATAAGCAGCAGTTCCTTTCAGTCCTCGGATGATTTGGTTGATGACCCTTTGAAAAGTAGAAGTAGCATTAGTCATGCCAAATGCTAACACTTTATATTGGTACAAACCAAATTGCGGAAATCTCTTTAGCACTCTCTGTAAGATATCTGATAATACCCCTTAGTGAGATCAATGGTTGTAATAAACTGGGATGTTCCAATAGTATTTAAAAGGTCTTCTATTAATGGGAAAGGATAAGAGTCATTGACAGTTACGTTATTTACTTTTCTATAGTCAGTACAAAGTCGGGAAGATCCATCAGGTTTTGTCACTAAAATACATGGTAATGCCCAGGGAGACTTACTTGGTTCAGCTAATCCTTGAGTTAATAGATAATCTACTTCTCTTTCTTCATAATGTCATTCTTATGGGGGTGCAATCTATATGGAGCTTGCCTAATAGGGGCTTGACATGAACTAAGCAACTTTATGTCATGTTGGATATAATTACAATCCTGGAGAATCAGAAATAACAGAGGGAAACTGATGCAACAACTGAGCCGAGTTTGCCTTATGGTTTGGATGAAGATCACCAAAATAATCATAAAAATTCTGTATTATACTGGTGTTGGAGAGAAAGCCTTGGTTACAGGGTAAGTCAACAGGTAGGCTACTCTCACCATCACCATCCAATCCCATCTCAGACATAGGGTTGGTGTCTGCCATACATACTGTAACTGGAGAAACAGTTTCGACATCTACCTCTGGTTATCTGGAATAGTAAGGTTTGAGTATATTCACATGAACCAACTGTGTTTTCTTTCTACGATCAGGTGTTGCTATGACATAGTTTAGAGGACTCAACTTTTTCTGAATTGCATATGGTAAACAATATTTTTGTAACACCTGCTTTAAAGTTTGGTGAAACCTTTCCAGACACCCCTGAGACTGTGGGTGATAGGCAGATTAAGTTACATTTTTTACTCCCAACTCAATTAAGACCTGCCGAAAAGTTTGACTTGTAAAATTCGTACCCTGATCAGACTGAATTTCTTTTGGGATGCTTTTATCATCATGACCTACAGCAACATGTCGCATCACTGCCAACGAAGGTTCAGAATTCTGTGCTTGTATTAGTTCTTCCTTAGACAATGGCTGGTTCAGGAGATCCTCCTGAACTTTAGGGGAAGGTAAGGATGATAATGTATTAGATGATTTAGACATAGCGAGTTTAGCTTGAGCCCTTGTTACTGCACAAGAAGGAAAAAGATCTGGGGATTCATCAAGAACTCTTGGAAGAGGATTATCAACAGTAGTAATATTAGGTACTGTAAGAGTTCCAGCGAGATCATTTCCCAATAATAGCTGAACTCCTTGAATGGGCAATTTACCATATTTGACAGCTACTTTTACATTTGACTTGAACAGTGGGCACTCAAGATAAACTCGTGCAAGAGGATATGACATATGAGACGTTAAATCAGACTGTAGAACCTTCTCTCCTGTTAACTTATGACTCAGATTAGGAATAGCATCATGGACTAAAATGGACTGAGCAGCCCCAGTATCTCTAAGAATAGTTATGGGGAATGCCTGACCCTTCGGGCTAAGTGCGACTTGACCCGTGAAAGTAAAAGCATTGAACATACTGGTCTGAGAGGAGCAAGAATTAGAAGCAACAGGTTTAGTATTGAAATTTGTAGCATTAAAAGCCTTCTTTGAAACTTGGCACCCTGGATGTTTACACTGTGCAATGGTATGTCCTACTTTCTTGCAATAAGCACAAACTAGCTGGTTTGAATATGACTTATTTTCTCTGCCCATCACTTAATCTACTTTGGGGATCATGAGAGATAGATTTTACAAAAACACCACGATCCACCCCACGCACATTCCAGGATTACAACCGTAAGGCCTGAGCATCTGCCTTTTCTGCCACCTTGAGAAGCTCTGTTATATTGCTCTCCTCTACATGTTTAAGTATAGGAAATGGTATTTTATTCTTCCATTCCTCCAAGGCTATTACATTCACGAGTTCGGAATATGTAGTGACATTTAAGGATTCTAACCACTTTTTGAACTGTCGCATTTTCTCAGTGGCAAATTCCACATATGTTTGATACTTAGCTTTAGTCATATTCCTAAATTTCTGCCTATATCCTTTGGGTGTGATTGCATGTGCATGAAGTATCTGAGTTTTAACAAAATCATAGTCTTCCATTTCATCCAAACTACTATAGACTCTCAGAGACTTTCCTAACAATTTAGGACCTACAATGTTCATCCACTTCTTTTGGCCACTTCTGTTTTTAGCGATTTTCTCAAGCAATATAAAGGACCCATCAATGTCTCCGTCAAGTATTGGTACCATAGAAGAAACTGTGGAAAAGCTGAAAAATACCTCTTTCTCCTTTATAGATAATTCTATGTCCCTATGCTTACCAACCTGTTCCAACTCTTTCAATTTTAATTCTCTTTCTATTTCCATTTTTCTTGTTTCAGCTTCTAATTTTAATTCCCTTTCTACTTCCATTTTTTCGTTTCTACCTCTAATTCCATTTTTCTCGTTTCAACATCCTTTTTATACTGAAGTTCTAATCTTTACTTCCCTAACTCGAGCGAAGAAGAGGTGTCAGCTTTCGGAGTAGCATTATTAATACGAGCTACTTCAATTTCCTTTGACTTATGAATCTCGTCTGGATCGGAATCTTCCTCGGTATCCTCAGGTAATGAAACATATTTAGCAACTACTTCAAGAACACCTTGTTTCATTAAATGTTTCAAAACAAGTTCCTTAACTTTTTCCTTAGTCATCTTTGAGGGGTGAATTGGAAGAGCAATTTTATAACGTTCAGCAATCTTTAACCAATTGGCTTTTCTGATGTCACTTACTTGCTCCCATGAGAGATGCTTCAAGAAAAATGATATATCAAATTCTTTACTAGCCATGACGATTATTAATCAAAACTTTGGGAAAAATGAAGCGAGGAAGCTCTGGGAAAATACAGTAGCGATAGTCAAGCACGACCCCGGAATCTATGCTTTACTATACTCAAATACTTCGACACTAGAGTATTAACGACCTGTTAGGTAGAGATACTAGAAACTAGCATGAGTGATAGAATTATACGTATCTCGATACCTGAGCAGAGTTCTTTGAAACTTGGATACTTGTGAGAGTACGTTCAATATTGATACTTGAATAAAGAGACTTGAAAATATAAAGTACTCTAAAAAATTTAACTGTCGATTCTTGAAAAAACCTAACGAGCCATTCAATACTGATTCATGAGATTAACAAAGTTAACAAGTCTTGGAAGAACGTATAGAGAACTACCGTCACCCTACATTCAAATTAGTGTTTACTTTTGCGGCTACCACACAAGATAACGAATATACGCTAATGATCAACGATCATATCACACTTGTTACGGTTATTTTTATTTGAACTTCTTATAACAAAAGACACAGACAATAATTACACACACAATAAAATTTGTTTAACAAAAATAAAAACTCAAGAATTCACTGTTCACTTTCCTGAAATCATAATACAATTGTTATAACAATACGGGAACAAGGGAGAAGTAAACTACTTTACTTTGAGCAAGGATCCTGGCAAGGTTGCCAATATATTACACCCAGGTCTGACTAGTAAATACCAAATTCAAGTTTTTCATGCCTGAGACCCAGGACTAATATATGACCATGTGGCAATGGATAAATGACTCGAAATAGTGAAGGGCATGGAAATAAGGTGAACAATTTATAGCAATTGTAATATCAATTTCACCTAATACTATAGGAATTATAATATGAGATTTTACAAATCTACAGATTAACAAAACAGACATAAATACATAACATTAATACAATCCTACAGATTAACAAATACAGACCTAAACACATTAATAATATAAACCTACAGATTAAAAAAGCAGATCTAAACACATTAATAATATAAACCTATATATTGACAAAAATAGACAAAAACCAAAAAGGGATTAATAATGACAATTAATATAACTTTTAACTGACATCAAAAGTGAAATGGAACCTGGGAGGAGAGCAATTAACTAATACACAATAAGGAATATACAATACAAAACACAAGGAGCTCCAGGTGGAAGAAATGAAAAGGCCGGTCCTGGGAATATACTCTTGGTATGTCGTGACGATTGCTGGACTGGAACTGTACTCTCTCGACGGCCTTCCTAACCAGGTGTTTAAAGCCTCGGACAGTGGGGAGGTAATGGGGCTAAAACGGTCAGCTGAAGTAGGGTCGAGGGCAAGGCCAGAAACTTCATTATGATTGGCTGTTCAAGGTGAAATGAACACACATTGGTCGAGCAGCGGAATATGTAGTTAAAAAGGGTTAACAAGCTTGTTTTGGGTTGTAACAGAAGGTAGATCAACAGTAACAAACCTATTAGAATTTTATGATGAGGTAAGCCAAATCTTACAGGAAAGGGAGGGTTGGGCAGATTGCATATTCCTAGACTTCCAGAAAGCATTTGACACTGTTCCACACGGGAGACTTATTAAGAAGCTGCAAGCAATGGCTAGAATAGGTGGAAATGTCTTAGAATGGATAAACACTCACTTGGAAGGGAACAGTGTCTGAATAGAGAAGAGTTAGTAGTGGAGTTCCACAGGGTTCAGTTTTACGGCCACTTTTGTTCCTTGTATATGTAAATGACCTACCAGAGTCTGTAAATTCATTCATGAATATGTTTGCAGATGATGCAAAGATATTGAAGAAAGTAAGAAACGAGAACAATGGTAGAGAACTTCAGGAAGATCTAAATAGTCTACATTAGTGGTCAGAAAAGTGGCTAATGAAGCTCAGTACTTCAAAATGTAAGGTAATAAGAATGGGTACAAGTGCAAGAAGGCCCAAGCTTGACTACTCGGTGGCAGGAGTACAACTTCAAGAGACAGAAAATGAGAGAGATCTATGAGTAAACATACTGGCAGATTTGTCTCCAGAAATACATATATATGGCATAGTAAGGGCAGCATATGCTTTCTTATCAAATGTAAGGATAGCCTTCAGGCACATGGACAAGGAAATGTTCAGAAATATTTATGTAACCTATGTGAGGCCAAAACTTGAATATGCAGCCCCCTTTTGGAATCTGCACTTGAAAAAGCATGTAGCTAAGCTTGAAGAAGTTCAAAGACATGCCACGAAACTGGTGCCAGAAATATGCAATCTCAGTTATGATGAGAGACTGAGGAAATTAGACTTACCATCACTCGAAGCTAGAATATTGGGGGGGGGATATGGTGACAGTCTTTAAAGTCCTTCATGGTTATGATAAAGTGGATAGGGATCGATATTTTGATATGGCAGGCTCTAGAACTAGAGGTTATAGTTTGAAGCTTCGTAAGAGAGCTTCTGTGCAGGATGTAATGAAATACTTGTTTAGTGTAAGAGTAGTTGATAAATGGAATTGGCTAAGCGAGGAGGTAGTTAATGCTATCTCAATCCATAGTTTTAAGGACAGGTATGATAAGTATCACTAAGTACAAAATGGAACCGATGAGGAGACGGGAAGATACGAGCTTTGGGCTCTTTCCCGTAAACACAATTAGGTAATTACACACACACACACACACACACACACACACTATGAGGTGCCTTCAAAAAGTATCCGACCTTTGGATATAAAGAATATTGTGTTCATTTCACAAATTTTATTTAATCACCTTCAATGTACTCCCCTTGGGAGTTCACACACTTTTCCTAGCTGGTAACATTTTTGGAATGGTGTAGAGCTTTGCCGTTGCTTTTCTCATAATATCCTCTTGCGAGTCAAAATGCTTCCCTTTTAAGGTTGTTTTCAGTTTTGGGAACAGGCAGAAGTCACAAGGTGCCATGTCTGGAGAGTAGGGAGGCTGTTGAACAAGTGAAGTGTTATTTTGGGCCAGTTAAGCTTTGATCAGGTGGGCAGTATAAGCGGGTGCATTGTCATGGTGAAGCAGCCAGTTTTTCGCTGCCCACATTCTGGTCGTTTTCGTCGAACAGCATCACGAAGGCAATGATAACCTCCAGATAGTACTTTTTATTAATTGTTTGTCCTTCTGGTGCATATGCATGATGCACAATACCACTGGAGTCAAAAGTCATGTCAACATTACCTTAGCATTGCTACGAACCTGTCGTGCTTTTTTGTGTCCTGGTGATGTGGCATGCTTCCAATGTGATGATGGAAATTTCGTTTTCGGGTCGTATCCATAAACCTATGCCTCATCACCAGTGATGATGGTCTTCATAAAGTCAGAGTCATTGTTAACACAGTCAAGCAGATCCTGAGCACTTTCTCGGCAGAGTTGTGTCTGCTCCTCTACCAGCAACTTCGGAACGAATATTTCCGACACTCTTCGCATGTACAGATCTTCTGTTAACATTGTATGAACTGATCCTGTGCTTATTCCTACTTCTTCCACCTTCTCATTGATGGTTATACGACGATCGTCCATGACTATTCGACGAACATTCGCAATGAATTTCTTGTTTCTGCTGGTTGATGGCTTGCCAGACCGTGCCTTACTCTTAACTGAGGTTTGTCCTCATATGAAGCGGTTATACCACTCCGAGTAGCCAAGCTTGGGCCTTCTTGCACTTTTACCCATTCTCATTACCTTACAATTTGAAGTACTGAATTTTATTAGCCACTATTCTGACCACTCATGCTGACTATTTAGATATGCCTGAAGTTCTCTATCATTGTTCTCGTTTCTTACTTTCTTCACAATCTTTGCATCATCTGCAAACATATTCATGAATTAATTTACAGGCTCTGGTAGGTCATTTACATATACAAGGCACAAAAGTGTCCCTAAAACTGAACCCTGTGGAACTCCACTACTAACTCTTCTCCATTTAGAAACTGAGTTTCTTACTCTATCCCTCTGTTCCCCTCCTTCTTAGTATGTTTTTATTCATTCCAAGACATTTCCACCGCTGCCACGCGCTCTTGCCCAGGGCGTGTCAAATGCTGTCTGGAATTCTAGGAATATGCAATCTGCCCAGCTTTCTCTTTCCTGTATGATTCGGCTTAAGTCATCAAGAAATTATAATAAGTTTGTTACTGTTGATCTACCTTCTCTGAAGCCATGTTGTCTTGCTGACAGAGAGTTGAAGAATTCCAAGTGAAGAGAGATAGCCTGCCAGCTAGTACAGTGGTAACGCGCTGGCTTTGCATTCACGAGCTCGAAAGATCGGTTCCTGTCCAAGACCGAGAGTTTAAGCTGTTTCCTGGCAGGTACTGCTGTGGTTGGGCATCACTGTGAGGGGTTGGGGCTTGCCACGGCAGACGAATACCCATTGTATTGTAATGGAAATAAAGGTTATTATTATTATTATTATTATTATTGGTATTATAGTAGTTTCTCCATAACTTTGAACAGTGTGCTGGTCAAGGAAGCAGGTCTGTAGTTTATAGCCATATCCCACCTTCCCTCTTTGAAGATAGGTATCAGGTTCGCTTGTTTCCAGCATCTTGAAGTCTCCCCTGACTCCAGCAACTTTTTAAATATGATATATAGTGCCGCTGATATCGAATTACTGCATTTCTTAAGTACATAGGGGATATATCAGGACCTGTAGCTTTATAGGCATCTAACTCCATCAGCGCTTTGCATACATCTGTGGCTCAAAAGATTATGTTCTCTAATACTGGCCCATGAGCTTCTATTTCTGCAATCTGAGTGGGTGGAGTATTTTTTACTGTATATGCTGACTGAAGCTCATTGTTCAATTCTCAGTAGATCTCTTCATCCGTCTCGGTGATGCTTCCATCCGCTCTCTTAAGCTTTAAAACCTGTTCTTTTATCTTCAGTTTTCCTCTGATAAAGCTGTGGAAAAGCTTGGATTTTCTTTAGCCTTCCTGGTGATATCCCTTTTATAGTCTCTCTCTGCCTCTCCTCTTTTACTTGGGTAACCAATTCTTTGCTCTATTATAAGTCTGCAAGGCATTTATGTTTTTTCTCCTATGCCTTTTCCAGCATTTGTCTCGCCACTCCTTAGCTCTCTTACACTCATTATTGAACAATTTCTCTTTGGCATGTATTACTCCTATTTTGGTGACAGGTATGCAGCAATCTACTGTCTTCCCATATTCCTCACGAAGGATGTCGTATATTTCTTGTAATAATTTGTTGTTAAATACGGTCCTCCAGTCAATAACTATGAAAAGCTCATTCATTTTGATGTTATCTCCTTTCGGATAGTTCCTCCTCGTGTCCTCAGTGCCTCTACTTTCAGGCAGAACATCTTCCATGATATACTCCATCAACAACACACAGTGGTCACTCTCCAATTGGTGGTTTATACTCAATTTTTCAATATCAACACATTATATGTGAATACTAGATCAAGTAGTGATGGCTCATCCTCACCCCTGGCCCTCATTGGTTCCATTACATGTTGGTGTAGGAAATTTCCTTGTACGCAATGTAGGAATCTTACCCCGAATGAGTCCTCACCACAGTGTGGGTCAAGATTTAGCCATTCTATCCCTCTATGATTAAAATCTCCCATAATCAAAATCCTACATTATCTCTCCCATGCAATGTTGACAACTGAGTATGACTAATAGTACCTTTATGACTTCCCTCATAAACTTCTAGCCTATGCTGGTTCCTTGTTGGGTCATATACAACAGTTATTATAATGCTCTCTGACCCAGTATTTGTGCGAGTGACAAGAAATTGCTTGAACTCACTTTCTATAGCAAAGTTTATTTCTTCAACCCGTAACCTTTCACTTATGAGCAGTGCTATCCCTCCACCAGTCCTCTCAGAGCTTTCAACCCTTAATATTATGAAGCTCTTAGGAAAACCTGTGACATCGTTTATGTCCTCACTTTACTTAGTCTCTGTAACTGCTACTATATCTGCTTTACTGTTGTGAATACTATCTTTTAATTCTACTCCCTTTCTAGCTATTCCATCAGCATTTGTGTATAAGTCTTAATGAGACCCCATCCCCAGTTCTATCATTATCTTCTTATCTCCCCTTTGTCTGGAAGAGCTCTGAAATGAAAAATTTTTCTTCGCTTCATTTCTTTCCTCATTTAACCTTCTAGTCTCTTGCATCAAGTTTTTGGTCATTTCCATTTTCTCCTGTGCTCTGTATGGTCTGATGAACACTTTTTTGAATTCTTGAAGGTTTTTTTGGCTCTTTTTCCTCATCAGTATTTCTCTACATGTGTCCCCTCTCTCAAAGGTTACTTTTGTTGATCACTGCTTTCCCTCCCTAGAATATTTACCTAGTTAGTGAATGTTTGCAATATCCTCAGGATCACATGCTACTCCAGGCTACCTTATCATGTCTAAAATCCTAGCTCTATTTTCTTCAAGTCTACCCTGCCATATTGGGTCCTGGGATTCGCTTATACCTGAGATTACCACTGTCTTCTCTTTATCAAGTGCCTGTTTAATCAGTGGATTAACCCTTTCCATCACAACGTCTCATTTTTTGTATTATTGCTTCCTTATAGTCAACTGTTTGTATGTTTTCCAGTGCCACCACCCTCACAGCCTTTTTTACTGCCACATTCCCCTTTAGTGCATCAGTATATATAAATACCTAGTTCTTAGAATAATGTAAAGATAGGTTCTCTGAAGTTCCGCGTATTGTAATTTTCGCATAATTTAATGAGTAATTTTCCATGAGTAAATTTCCATCAGCTGATGCACCCTTGCATGCTATTTCTTTGACAATATTATATTGAAAGTTTGTTTGCCGTATATTCTTAATGCTTTTTTTCACTTCTCTTCATAATATTTGATCGCATTAAGAGGTAGAAGAGGAGGAGGATGCGGGAGAACGAACCTCTGTCGGCAAATGTTTTGCCGCTTCCGTATCAGCTGATGCTTATCACTATTCAGGCAAAATATGTTACTCATAAAATATTTATTTGCGCACTCCATTTGGGGTTTATCTAATTTTCAAGATTATAGTATTATTAATATTTCTTGGTTCTAAACATTATTCTATCTTCTTTACATATCGACCATGCTGCACGAAATCTTATCGTAAACAAACCCAGTTGAGACAAATTGGAAATTATACAATTCTTTACAAAGTAAATGTATATCGTACTGTACATGAGAAACTTAAATGAATTACTGAATATATATTCTCTACACGCTATTTCCTGGACAATATTATATCAAAAGTTTGTGTGCTGTTTATTCTTAATGCTTTTTTTCAGTTTTCTTCATAATATTCGATTGCATTAAGCGGTAGAAGAGGAGGAGGATGTGGGAGAACGAACCTCTATCCACAAACGATTTGCCACTTCCGTATCAACTGATGCACCCTCGCACGCTATTTCCCTGACGATATTATATTGAAAGTTTGTTTGCTGTTTGTTCTTAATGCTTTTCTTCAATTCTCTTCATAATATTCAATCGCATTAAGCAGTAGAAGAGGTGGAGGATGTGGGAGAACGAACCTCTATCCACAAACGTTTGGCCGCCTCCGTATCAGCTGATGCACCCTCGCACGCTATTTCCCTGACGATAATATATCAAAAATTGTTTGCTGTGTGTTGTTAATGCTTTTTTTCCATTATCTTCATAATATCCGATCGTATTAAGCGGTAGAAGAGGAGGAGGATGGTGGAAAAGTGCCTCCAAGGCTGTGGATTATTTACTAAAATGAAATTTTACCCCCCCCCCCCCGAATTTTTTTGCATTGGCGTTATTCGCGAATTATGTATTTGTTTAGTATTATTTTTTAGGGGCGTTATTCCACTTTCGCGGATTATAAACGCGGAAAAAGCAAACAAGGTGTATGTATATATACAGTGATCCCCCGCTGTATCGCGTTTCTTGGTTCGCGTTTTCACTATATCTTGACCCACACAGTGGTGAGGACTCATTCGGGGCAAGATTCCTAGATTGCGTACAAGGGAATTTCCTACACCAACATGTAATGGAACCAACAAGGGCCAGGGGTGGGGATGAGCCATCACTACTTGCTCTAGTGTTCACAGATAATGTGTTGGATATTGAAAATATTGAGTATGAACCACCAATTGGAAAGAGTGACCACTGTGTGTTGTTGATGGAGTATATCATTGAAGATATTCTTCCTGAGAGTAGAGGCACTGAGGACATGAGGAGGAACTATCCGAATGGAGATTACATCAAAATGAATGAGCTTTTTGCAGTTATTGACTGGAGAACCTTATTTTACAACAAATCTGTACAAGAAATGTATGACATCTTTTGTGAGAAATATGGGAAGATAGTAGATTGCTGCATACCTGTCACCAGAGTAGGTGTAATTCATGCCAGAGAGAAATGGTTCGATAATGGGTGTAAAAGAGCTAAGGAGTGGAGAGACAAATGCTGGAAAAGGTATAGGAGGAGAAAAAACATAAATGCCTGGCAAACCTACAAAAGAGCAAGAAATGACTACCTAACTAAAAGGAGAGAGACTATGAGAGGGACATCACCAGGAAGGCTAAAGAAAATCCCAAGCTTTTCCACAGCTTTATCAGAGGAAAACTGAAGGTAAAAGAACAGGTTTTAAGGCTAAAGAGAGCGGATGGAAGCATCACTGAGACGGATGAAGAGATCTGCAAAGAATTAAACAAGGAGTTTCAGTCAGTATTTACAGTAGAAAATACCCCACCCCCTCAGATTGCAGGGATAGAAGCTCAAGGGCCGGTATTAGAGAACATCAACCTTACAGCCACAGAGGTATGCAAAGCGCTGATGGATTTAGATGTTCATAAAGCTACAGGTCCTGATGACATATTCCCTCATGTGCTTAAAAAATGCGCAAACACAATATCAGTGGCACTAAGTATCATAGTTAAGGAATCACTGGAGTCGGGGGAGATTCCAAGATGCTGGAAACAAGCAAATGTGATACCTATCTTCAAAAAGGGAAGGAGGGATACGGCTCTGAACTATAGACCAGTTTCCTTGACCAGCATAGTTTGCAAAGTTATGGAGAAGCTACTAAGGAAACATATCTCTCTTCACTTGGAATCCTTCAACTTTTTGTCAGTGAGGCAACATGGCTTCAGAGAAGGTAGATCAACAGTAACAAACTTATTAGAATTTTATGATGAGGTAAGCCAAATCTTACAGGAAAGAGAGGGCTGGGCAGATTGCATATTCCTAGACTTCCAGGAAGCGTTTGACACTGTTCCACATGGGAGACTTATTAGGAAGCTGCAATCAATGGCTAGAATAGGTGGAAATGTTTTGGAATGGATTAAAACTTACTTAGAAGGAAGGGAACAGGGTTAGAGTAAGACACTCAGTGTCTGAATGGAGAAGAGTTAGTAGTGGAGTTCCACAGGGTTCAGTTTTAGGGCCACTTTTGTTCCTTGTATATGTAAATGACCTACCAGAGTCTGTAAATTCATTCATGAATATGTTTGCAGATGATGCAAAGATTGTGAAGAAAGTAAAAAACGAGAACAATGGTAGAGAACTTCAGGAGGATCTAAATAATCTGCATGAGTGGTCAGAAAAGTGGCTAATGAAATTCAAAACTTCAAAATGTAAGGTAATGAGAATGGGTACAAGTGCAAGAAGGCCCAAGCTTGACTACTCGGTGGCTGGAGTACAACTTCAAGAGACAGAAAATGAGAGAGATCTAGGAGTAAACATACTGGCAGATTTGTCTCCAGAAATACATATAAATGGCATAGTAAGGGCAGCATATGCATTCTTATCAAATGTAAGGGTAGCCTTCAGGCACATGGACAAAGAAATGTTCAGAAATATTTATGTAACCTATGTGAGGCCAAAACTCGAATATGCAGCCCCCTTTTGGAATCCGCACTTGAAAAAGCACATAGCTAAGCTTGAAAAAGTTCAAAGACATGCCACGAAACTGGTGCCAGAAATACGCAATCTCAATTACGATGAGAGGCTGAGGGAATTAGACTTACCATCACTCGAAGCTAGAAGAGTGAGGGGGGGATATGGTGACAGTCTTTAAATTCCTTCATGGTTATGATAGAGTGGATAGGGATCGATATTTTGATATGGCTGGCTCTAGAACTAGAGGTCATAGTTTGAAGCTTTGTAAGAAAACTTCTTTGCAGGATGTAAGAAAATACTTTTTCAGTGTAAGAGTAGTTGATAATTGGAATTCGCTAAGCGAGGAGGTAGTTAATGCTATCTCAATCCATAGTTTTAAGGACAGGTATGATAAGTATCACTAAGTATAAAATGGAACCGATGAGGAGACGGGAAGATACGAGCTTTGGGCTCTTTCCCGTAAACACAATTAGGTAATCACACAAACCCCCCTTTTCCTTTTTTTTTTTTCCAAATTATTATTGTAAAATACCTATTTACATGAGTATGTCATGTAATTACCACTTCATTCACCGTAATTTTATCTATCAATTCCATATAAATTTACGTAGCATGCTGTTATTTATGAAGTAAAGGGTGGTTTGTTTACAGTACAGGGAGGGTTTATACAGTGTAAACGTAAAAATAAATTAAAATATCTATGTACATATAGGCTGATCCTACTTCGTGGATTTCCTGTCTCGCACTGGGTCCCGGAACCGAACTACCGCGATAATGGGGGGATTACTTTATATGTATATATATATATATATATATATATATATATATATATATATATATATATATATATATATATATATATATATATATATATTTATATACAGTGTTACCTCGGTTATTTGCGCTTCTTGGATAAATTATTATTTTATTTTATGGGTATACGCAAAAATATTAAAATATTGAAAAAAAAAATTTCAGTATTTTCATTTTTTTATTGAAATTTACGTTGCGTGCTGTTATTTATAATGTAAAGGGTGTTTTTTTAACAGTGCAGGGAGGGTTTATACAGTACGTAAACGAAAAAATAATTGTAAATTAGTGTGTATGTCACGTCATTATCACCTCATTCACCGTAATTTTAT